>VCAU01000012.1:47944-71566 GCA_015844325.1 Aspergillus nanangensis | reverse complement strand
AAATTCAACCCCCCCCCCCCCCCCCTTCCTTCCCCCTCCCAGAAGAGATCCTACCAAATCAGAGAAAATGTGATAATAACGACCCAAAAGAAGAGAAGTCTAGGAATTGGGTGGTGCCACCAAGTACTCTGGATGTAACTCGCCCGGAAAGCTCCATCTCCATCGGGCCCACATCTATCAAAGAAAAAAAAATTTCTCTTCGCATGATCATTATTTGACTTGGACAGAATGGACTAACCAAGCAGTATCGCATGTCTCCAGCATCCAATAATCGAATTTCATCCGTCAATGGGCGGCACCGAGGTTGGTGGTGATTGGTAGATGATTGGTACATGGGCAGCCACCACTTCACCGCATGTTCCCAGAGTCACCTTAGTGCGGCTAGTCGTACATATGTTGATAGTCTATCCAACGGATCTGCATGGGTACGAGGATCTTCTGCGAGGGGGAAATATGGTATTCAGGATCTCTCCACCTATCTGATGTACATAGTACATGAATATATCCTCCATATGATATCTGTTTTGTTTATCGACATTCGTTTTTTCTCCCGCTGTCTTTCTTCTCTAGGTAATTCAGAGACGAAGGAACCCCAATTTTTTTTTCGGCATCGGAGATACCTGGGTAGCTTACCAGAAAGCTACCAGTTGCTAAGTACCGCTAGTGCTGGATCACTGTGACAACTGCTACTGCCCCGCCGAACTAACAACGGCCGACCCTCACTAGCGTCGCTTTTTTTCCCTTCTCTACCAGATTCTCATCCTCGACCTTCCGTGGGGACCGTGTTGCCTTTTTAATTTTTTTTTTCCCTTTCCGTCGAGTTCCTTTCTCGTCGGTTGTTCCACTCGTCATTGTTTGTTGTTGTCAGTTGAAAGATCTTCTCGGTCTCATTGTCCTCAATTCCCCCTCACTCTACCATTACTTCTACCTATCAAACCGCCTCCCACGCCTTTCCCCTCCTCCATATCTCTCTATCCTCTCCTATCCCAGGTGGACCTTGGTGATTGATTCTTCGTTCAATTTGTCTGTACATTAGTCGTTATCGATATCCCTGTCCTGCGTTTGCGTTGTTGCGTGCTTTGTTCTACTCCCATTTGAGCCTGCAACTTCTCTCTTGCTCTAACTCACGACCGTTACGACCTTAACGACTCTCATCATGGCCCAATCCCCCGAGACTGTCACCATCTCCATCTGTCGTCCCTCGGATGATCCTGTCTACATTGCGGGAACTTTCTCCGAACCCCACTGGGAAGCTCTTGAACTTTCCTCCAAACCCATCGACGTCAAGGACGCCGAAGGCCTCACATCCACCGAGTATCTTTTCTCCCACGAAGTCAAGATTGCCCCGGGGCAATATCAGTATCGCTTTCGGGATGGCGCTAAAGGCGCTTGGTTTCATGATGAGACCACCAAGAATGGTATGTCACATATTTTATTGAGAACTTACCGAAAGTGGAGAAAGGTAACTGACGAGATTTGTGTGTAGCTCCTGGCGAGGACGGTGTAGTGAACAACGTTCTCAATGTTGGCTCTGTCGCTCCCGCGGAAGAGGAGAAAGAAAAGGAGCCAGAGTCAGAACCGGTTGCGAATGGCGACAGTCACAAAGAGGAAGCAGAGGCCAATGGCGTCTCCGATAAGGATGCCGCTCCCATTGCAGAGGAGCAGAAGCCAGAGCCTGTCCTGGAGCAAACGAAGCCTGATAACACCGAGGAGACCACCTCTAAACCCGAGGAACCCGTCTCGAATGAGGCCGCAGAGACGGAACTGAATGGTGTGAAGGAGAGCTCCAATGTCGCCGAAGAAACCACCAAGCTGGAGGCAGTAGAAGAGAAACCTGCCGAGGTGCCACAGTCTGAGGCGAAGAACTCAGAGGACAAGGCCGATGATATTCCATCGGCCTCCACTGAGGCGGAAAATGTGGTGGAGAACGCTGATACCGAGAACGCTGCCGACCCCGTTCCTGAGCCCGAGACAACGTCTGCTACAAAGGAGGATACACAGGCGGAAGAGTCTCAGCCTGAGGAGCCCGTTACTGAGGAGAAGCCAGCCAAAGCTGCTCCCGAGGAGATTCCTACCGAGACAGCTACCCTGGAACAGCCTGAGGCCACAAAAGATACCGTGACCGAAGAACCAGTAAAAAAACCCGTCGAGGAGGAAACCCCCGTCGCTGAGAGCAAGGAAGTTACCTCCGAAGCTCCCGCAGAACCGGTCAACCAGGAGCCAGCCGACGAGAAGCCTGCGGCGAAAGAACCCGTGGTCGAGGAACTGGCGAAGGAGCCCACTAAGGAGGAGACTCCTGCACCGGAGGTGCCCGCCGCCGCCGTGGAAGAAACCACAACTATTGTCGATGAGACTCATCAAGAGCTTGAGACCAAGGATACCTCTGCCCAGGAGCCTGTTGAGCCCGCCTCGGTCGAGGAAATTACCAAGGAACAGCCAAAGACGGAGACTCTTCCAGTGGAGGAGCCGACTGAGGAGGGATCCAAGAATGAGGCTACCCCGGTGGAGGAACTTGCCAAGGAGGCTGTCAAAGAGACTCCCGTCGAAAAGGCCGCCACGGAGGAAGCTCCAGTTGAAGAATTGGCTAAAGAAGACTCCAAGACTGAATCTGTCGCTGTGGAAGAACCCACTAAGGAAGCCACGCCTGAAGAGAAGACCTCCGCCGAGGAGCCTGCCGAAACCCCAGTTGTTGAGGAGGTGACCAAGGAGGAGCCTAAGGCCGAGCCTGTCGCTACGGAGGCGTCCCCCAGCAAGGAGACTGTTCAAGAACAGCCAGCTGTTGAGGAGACGACCAAGGAGGAGCTCACCAACGAGCAGATTATCGAAGAACAACCCACTGTCGACGAGCCTACCGAAACACCTGTTGTTGAGGAGACGGCCAAGGAGGAGCCCACCAACCAGCAGATTGTCGAAGAAAAGCCCACCGTTGACGAAGCACCCGTTGTTGAGAAGACGACCAAGGAGGAGCCTAAGCCTGAGGCTATCGCTACCGAGGAACCCACCAACGATCAGGTTATCGAAGAAAAGGCCACCGTTGACGAGCCCACCGAAACACCCGTTGTTGAGGAGACGGCGAAGGAGGAGCCCAAGACTCAGGCTATCGCTACCGAGGAACCCACCAACGATCAGGTTATTGAAGAGAAAGCCACCGTTGACGAGCCCACCGAAACACCCATTGTTGAGGAGACGGCCAAGGAGGAGCCCAAGACTGAGGCTACCGCTACCGAGGAACCCACCGAGGCCATTGAAGACAAGCCTGCCGTCGAGGAACCGGTGGAGGTGCTTTCCGCTGAAGAACCAGCCAAGGTGTCCACCGCAGAAGATACTACGCTGGAAGAAACTACCGAAAGCAAGCCCGAGGCTGAAGAAACGGCTACCACGACGCTTGCTGTAGAAGAGATCACCGAGAAACCTGACGAGAATGAGACCCCAGCTCAGAAGGCAGACGCTCCCGCGACTGAAGATGCAGCTGTCGAAGAGAATACCAAGGCTGAAGAAACAGAGGAAACGGCTGTGGAACCCACTCAGGAACCTGAGGAACCTCCGGTGAAGGAGTCGGCTGTTGAAGTGACCATTCCTACCAAATCGACTGAGAACTCCGCCGAGGAAGTTCCCGCAGAGACCTTGGCTCCTGTCGCGAAGGAGGAAGAGCCTGCGACTGAGATTGCTGCCGAAGAACCCCTTGAAGAGTCTGCCAAGGAGATAACCGTGGACCAGCCAACTGCCCAGGGGCAAGTTCCGGAGCCAACCAGCGATGAGTCCGCGAATGTGGCCGTTGCCGAGGAGTCCAAGGAGCAGACTTTTGAAGAGGATATGAGCAAGGAGGTCGCTACTCAAGAGACCGCCCCGAAGGTGGAGGCTGAGGAGGCCAAGGAACCTGTCATCGCTGGAGAAACTGCTACCTTTACCGAAGTAGAAGCTCCTGAAGAGACCCAGGACCAAGCACCCGCTGCCGAAGGGATCGACGAACCTGAAACCGTGGAAGAGTCCCCCAAGGCTGTTGAACAGGAAGCTCTCAAGGAGGCTGAGGCCGAAGCCCCTACCGTTGAGGAACCCGTCGTGGATGAGACTGCCCCCGTTCAACAGCCTATTGAGGAGCCTGTGAATGAAACACAAGTTGAAGCGGTATCTGAGACACAGGAGCTTGCTGTCGCTGAGCCCAAGGAGGAAGAAGTTGTTGAAGCCGTGACCACTGCTGAAAAAGCCGCCGTCGAGAGCGAGACCGTCGAAGAAACCCCCTCTGAAAACCCAGTTTCCGAGGAAACCGATTCTAAAGAAGAGGTCACCGAGACCCCCGCGAAGGACGAGGTTGTCGAGAAGGCCACCGAAGAGCCAGTTAAGGAAGCTATTGAACCTATTACGGAAGAAGCTGTTGCACCATCTGCTCCTGCCGAGGTAGTTGAAGATAAGGAGGCCGAGGTGGAGCCTGTTTCCATTGAAACCCCAGTAGAGGAGCCAGCTGTTTCTAAGGATCCAGAGACATCGGCAGCAGAGGAGAAGGCTGAACCTGTTTCCCACGCTGAAGAAGCCAAGCCAGCTGGGGAGGAAGTGATCGAGCCTACCCCCCAGCCCGTCAAGGAGGAGCTTGTTGCTACAGAGCCTACTGTCGAGGAGGTGGCCACTCAGGTTGTTTCCGAGGAGGCACTCGTTGAGGAGAAGACACCGGAAACTGAGGCTGTCGATGACAAGAAAGCTGAGGCCAAGGAGACCGTTGCTGAAACAAAGGAAGAGCCTGTCCAAGAGCCAACTGCCGCTGTCGAAACCGTTACTGTGGAGTCGACTGCTCCTGTTGATGAGACACCCGCTGCTCCCGCTCAGCCTATTGCCGATGAAACCACAACCGAGCCGGCCAAGGGAGAAGATACAGACAAGGCGAAAGAAGAGCCCTCAGAGGACTCAGTCTTGACTCCGGAAATCGTCGCCGCCGGCGCTGCTGCCGCAGTTAGTGTCGGTGCCATTGGTGCCGGTGTGGCTGCTGCTACTTCTTCTAAGGACTCTGAACCTCAAGAAGAACCCCAATCCAATAACGATCAGAACAAGACCCTGACCCCCGCTCCCGTACCCCAGTCTACTGCAAGCAAGGACTTCCCTCCCACCCCCGAGCCTGAGGCCGATCCTGCCCTCGCAGCCCTTGCCGATGACCGGGAGGCCCTTCTTCACAAGCTGAACATGCCGTCCGCCGATCAGCTGCCCGCAGCCGCCACTGCTAGCCAGCAAAACTTGCCCGTTGTGAGCGACGAGGGACGCCAGGAGACTGCAGCCTCTGCCTCTACTGATGGCCCATCAACCGCCGAGCCGACTTCGACTGGAGCTGATAGAAAGCCTGATGAAAACTCTCGCTCTCCTAGCCAGAACCGCTCCGTCACCGCCGTGTCGATCAACCACCAGGGTGACGGCTGGTTGAAGGTCATTCTGCGCGCCGTCTTTGTAAGCTTCTTTGGCACTCTTTTCTCGCCTTTCCGTCGCCGCAAGCAGGATGGCCAGTAAAGTAAGACATGAAGACAAGCTGTTTTTCTCCGCATTATAGATAGGAGACGGACACACGGCCCCTTGGTATCTTTTTGTCGACAGGTGGATTCCAAGACCCATTGGTTCTTGATGAATGTCCTTGTTGGCTTGTCAGTTGACAAACCCACATATATCCTGAGGTTTGTTCAACTGATATCAAAACTTTTTCTTTGTCACTCTTTTATTGGCTGTTTGATTCCCCTGTATTTGATATTTGTTTGTCGTACCCCTTGAGATTGTCGATATTGTTGAGTTCTCTCAATGCACTGTGTTGTTTTTTGTTATTATGGTTTTGTCTTTTTTTCTGTTACGAGTTTTCTTTGTGGAATGGACAGACTGTGGAGGATTCTATCTGCCAGTATGTAATGATGTTCTGATGATGATTGATGATAATAATGATTTTATTATTCCATCTAATAATTCCTTCCCCACCAGCGTAAGAAGTGTGAGGGAATGCGGTCGTTCACTGGAATAGCAATATGTGATTTGTTTCTCAGTGTTTCTCATCTGGTTGTGTTATTTCGCTCAAATTCTCTCTCGCACTCTTTCGTACTCTCTCTTTCTCTCTCCCCCCCGCCACATTTCTACTTTCCTCCTTCTACTCATCGATCCAACGCGTTCCAGATTCTAATATTGTGAATCGATACACCCATACACTCCATCTCCTATCTTCATATTCCATCACAAAAAACTCTCTAGAATATCTTCTCGGGTTTTTTGTCCTTCATGTCTTACTTGAGTGGCAATGCCTGGGCCATCAGAGCTCGCGAGAGAGAAAGACAGCTCCAGGAAGGAAAGCCAGTAGATGGTATGTGCTTATCACTCTATTTCTCTGTCTCCAGGCCCGGACTTCACCCATATGTTGACATTCACTGACGCGGAGATAGATATACCATCCTTGCCTGGCTCCTATCCACTGTCAATTTCAACATCATCTGGCCTGGATTACGACCAAGAGCTGGCTCTTCCCATGCTAAAACCTCGTCATCTGCCTCCCTCTGATGATGAGCTAGCTGCTCTTTCGAAATCTCATGATAGTAAGCCCATCGTCCTGGCCAAAACTCCAAAGAAACGATCAACTACCGACCCACCACGATATATGGGCAAGACCGAAGCATCAAAGGGCGACCAAGAGAAGAAAAAGTCAAAGATTGCTACTCTTCGCTCCAAACTCAGTCTAAAAGACATTGGTAAGGACTTCCGTAAGGACACCCCCCCTGTGGCTAGCATGCCTAGCTTGCCTAAGAAGGTTGCCCTCGCCCAATCAGGTCAAATGACTGCATCCCCAGACGTTCAGAGTAGCGTCAAGAAAACTACCATCATGTACGTACCGGGACCCCAAGATCCTAGTGTACATCCCTCCTCGGCTCCCCCTTTCCAGACTTCGAAATTTCCTGAAGCTGGTCTGGATAAGCACGACAGGGCTCCGTTGACTGGCCCATTGACCGGTTCTTTTCATCTTGACTCGAATAAGGGTGACGTTCAAACCGAACAGTCTATGACCCCTGTCAGTGGGGCATCATTTTACGTTGATAGTCCCATTTTGGGCAAAACTGAGCCGATGCACCATGTTCATACAGTGATTCTGGATGGCTCCTCCCCCCTTGCTCGCACAGGCGAATTCCTAAATACAGGTTATGCACAGGTCGTCAGTAATGACCAAAGAATCAACAGCATGACCGCACTGGATCGGCCGTTGACTCCTCTCTTGCCAGCCCCCGCTGTCGCTCCTGCTGCAGCTACGCCACCATACTTGCCTTCCGTGACTACGGCAGAAACGGTCCAGCAAGCACAAGCGGATAAGGGCCAGAAGAAGGAGTTCAAGTACCCACTCATCGTTTCATCTGACCAAGCAACCAAGATAACCTCGCCGTCCAAGCCCCCTGAGTCAAACCAACAGAATCGGCATGCTTACAACCCCACTGCCGCAACGTATGAACCCATGGCATTTCCTCACGGTGCCCAAGTCAGTATGCAGTACGTTGGCAATGTCCCCATGATACATGATACATACTATGCTGCTGCGACGAGTCACGGCGGTTATGCCCCTCCCCCTCCCCATGCCGGATATCAGAACACGGTGTCGCTCGAGCAGTACGTTAACACGCAGGTCGACGCGATTCACCTTCACTTGGATGAAGCTCTCGGTAGACTGGGCCGAGCCTTTGACAACAAGAACAAGTGGAGCTCTGACCAAGTCTTGAAAAACCTTGAAAGTACGTTCGACCTTCCCTTTTATTATTTATTTCAAGATTTCCTTTCTGCCAGCAATGCTGATGCTACCAAAGAGATGCAACGTGCACTAGCAGAGGTCCGCTTCCAGCTTGGTATTGTTCAGCGCGAAACTCTTCAGCTCGAGGCCCGTATGCTGTCAATCTTTCACACCGAGATGTCCATGGTGAGAGCCGATATCGAGGCGCTGACGTACAGAATCGGAACCACTTACAATCCAGTGCCTGCCGCGAGACCGCCCCCACCTTCAGATATTGATCGCAAGGGACATTGCAGAAAAAAGCAAGCGATAAGAAATGGGGAGCAGTCGGGCGCGAGTGAGGTGCATATCAAAGAGGAGCACATCAAAGGGGAGCACATCAAAGAAAACGTCACTTATGAACCTGTTGTATCAAACAGTGAGCTTACTGCCAACACGTTCACTCCCATGGCCGCTGCACAGGATGATGTGTTCGGTCAGTCACAGACTGCTAGAGTGATTCCTAACAATCCAGCTCGCACCTCTTCTGGTAGTCCTGAGCCTAAGGTTGCTACTCGGCAAACTTCTGCACCATCCACCGTGGCCAAGAATACCCAGAAACCCACGACAGCGTGTCCAGAGGATGACGCGAAGATCCCTCACAAAAAGGGTATGTTCCGCAGCCGCTTTTTGCAGACTCCTCGTCGCTACAAGCAAGGAAACACTTACAGCAAGGCAACAACTGAGATCCAGAAATCGTCAATCCCTCAGTCTAAGTTGGTCCCTGTGAGTCCTCCGATACTGAGAGGGCAAAGCCCCAGTACTATTCATCCTGCGATGCGCGACACCAAGCAGCAGCAAATCATGGCAGAACGCGAGCGTCTCGCCCAGCAGTCCGTTCATCATATGATGACTGACAATCTTTTCTCCCCATCCCATCGGCACGGTCTGAGACCTCAGGTGTCGTTTCCAACGCTTGCCTCCACCAGACCCGTGAACATGAATATGCCTCTAGCCATGGCCCCTTACCCTAGTCGTCCTTATGGAGTTCCCCCCATGGCTTACAGCCGGTCCTCCTCCGAAGCGATGAGTGGCCCAAACCATGCTAATGCACCTCAGCTTCCTTGTTTTGGGGCTCTGTCGGAAACCCACACCTCCACCAATGCCACTAACTACTCTGCGTCGGGCAACCCTTAGGCCAGTTGAATGCCTGGCAACATTCTTCCTTCGGTCTGTGTGCAGGACTCTCATCACCAGGATACTCTCAAGTTTCACAGGGAGGTGATATACACGAGCGGTTGGACTATTGTCACCTTGGTTGGAATGGACGGGTTTTTCTATCTACCATTGGTCATTGGTGAGATGGAGATGATTTGTGGTGAGGCAGTGACAAGATAGAAGGGAAAAAAAGAAAATGAGAGACAAAAAAAAAAGGAAAAGAGAAAATGGAAAAAAAAGGGGAAAATACCAAAAGAGAGAAAAAAAAGTGAAAATAGAAAGGGTAAAAAAAGATCAGAAAAAGGTGTGAGCAACAGTCTTGTGCATTAAGTCATATTTCAGTTTGTACTTCAGTTTGTACTTCAGCTAGTATTTCAGTTTGTTCAAAGGGCCATCATGCACAGAGTCAGGCCAAGAAAAGAAATTAAATCCTACAATTCAAGGACCATAATATGAAGCGTACGCCCACGTAGTTTAAATCTCATGAAAACTGGTATATGACAAACTCGCTAACTAGTCGTCGAAATTATCTTCTCAATATCCAAGGCGGCATTCCGCACCTCAGGGCAATAATGCAACCTCAACAACTCGCCCTCCCACACAGTACCAGCAAACACATTCGTTGTCTCAATATCCATCGCATACGGATTAAACACGCCATCTCCCTTCCGCTCCTCACTATGCCACAAGGTCGAGATCCTCCGCGAGTTATGCTTCGCGACCTGGCCCAGGAGCGAAAGCGTCGCCAAGGCTGACTTCTCCGGCACCTGCAAGGAGGTCGTCATGAGACGCTTGGTAAAGCTGCCCATGCGGGTGGGAGGAGGGATACCATAAGCGCGCGAAATCAGAACGGAATGCAAACACCGCAGGATGAGGACGGTCGGGGTCTGGAAGTTAACTTTCTTTTTCGATGTGGGCGTAGACGATTCCGGCGCACTTGGATCCGGCAGTCGAAGGGATTTCGTAGGGTTAAATTCCACGTCGGGGTTCACCGCGTGCGAGTACAAACTGCGGTAGAGATGGGACACGAAGAAGCTCAGGTCCAGGTGCAGCGTGGCGGCGGCTTTGCTGGCATCTTGGCCTTGGAGAAGGGCGAAGGCCGTGACGGTGCAGAGAAGGGCTTCACGCTGGGCATCGCGGACGGCTTCAGGTTCTTCGTCTTCTTCGTCGTCGTCGTCATTATCTGCATCATTTTGGTCTGCTGTCTCATGCATCTGCTCGGAGCGGTCTGCGTGGCCGATCAGATCTTTCATGGCTTCGAGAAGGTCGCCGAAGAAGTCTTGGTTGATGAGGTGGGCGTACTTGGCGAGACCTTCGAGAACGGGGCCCATAAGCGTGGGGATGCGGGCTTTAAGGATGCGGAAGTAGATGCCAAAGACGAGTTTGAGAGACTCGGCTTGGTTCTTGTCGCGTTCTTCGTGCGAGACGAGCGCGTCGGCTTCTTTCATGTCGTTTTCGACAACTTTACGTTCCTTCTGGACCTTGCGTTCGCGCTTGGTGCGGAACTCCTTCTTCTGCTTCTTTTTGCCGTGCAGGGCCCCCTCCTCGGTCTCACGGTCGATGCGCTCCGTGGAGCCCTTCATGGCGAACTCGGCGAGGAGTCGCAGGTGAAGGAATGTGTCGAGCACGCTTTCGTGGATGCGGAAGTCTCGCGCTTTCATCATCTTGGCGAGCATGCGGACCGCTTCGAGGGAGACGACCCCGTCGTCGTCACGCGAGAAAACCTCCTCGAGGGTGTCGCGGCATTTGACGAAGTCGTTGTCGACTTGGCGTCGGGCGAGACGGTTGATGAGCATCTTCAGCAGCTCAGTGCGGAAGTTGAAGTGGGGAACGGATAGGAGCATGTTGCAGGCGCATTGGATGGCGAGACTCCGCAGGGAAGGATCGACCTCGGCATTTTTTGACGTTTTGCTGAGTTCGACGAGCTTCTGCACGTAGTGTTTGTACCCGGAAAGGAGCGCTTGTTCGTAGGATCGCAGCTTGCGCACTTCCTTCGAGATCTTTCCGGACATGTCTTCCTCGCTGAGTGGACGGATACGGTAGCCTGGGATGACATCTTTGTAGACGGCAGCTTGCGAGGCGAGAGCTAGTTTTTGGATCGCGATGTGTGCGCTGGGGTCTACCATTTGTGCCATGGATTTGAAGCATGACAGGTTCTCTTCGGGGTCTTCGTTGATGGAGGTGGCGAGACGGGCGAGTTCTTCCTTCGCCTGAATAATCTGCACCTTCAGTGGTATCTTGGGCGTGTTATCCTCTTCCTCTTCTTCTTCCTCAGCATCTTCCTGGTCCTCGTCGCCCTCATCGCTATCTGTCCCCAGAAAACTGTCAGAGTCCTCTGCCTCGGGCTCGGGATCCTCCACGTTTTGGAAACCCTCGGAGGTTTTGATAGGCAGCCTTGTCCTCTCCTTTTGTTTCTTGTCCATTTTGCGAGGGCGACGCTCGTAGTCCTGCTCGAGGTCCCATTCGGCGGCTTGATTGAGGAAGTCATTTTTCGACGGTGCAGAGGTTGCATTCTCTTCGTCCCCAGGGGGGCTGACGCGCCTCCGCTTTACTGTACGACCGGGAGCCATGATTAAATGTCGCCCTGGAGATCGATTAGGAAACACACAGAGAGAGAGAGAAGGCAAGGGTTGAATGCGACGGTAGTTGTTGATGATGTACCTAGGCGGTCCCGTTGCGGGTTGAACTTTTTTTTTTTTTTTTTTCGATGCCAAGACTTCGGCGCTAAAAGCTCCCGCTCCACTTGCCTGGAAATTTTTATGCCGCGGAGGTTTTCTACAACTCTCAGACAACAACAACGACGAACAACCAAGATTCAATATGCGTCAGCTCACAGAAGAAGAAACGAAGACCATGCTGTCGAAGCTGGCAAACTACTGCGGCCGAAACATCAACAACCTCATCGTGGGATCCGATGACTCGGACCCGAGCGTGTTCAGATTGCACGGAAACCGAGTGTATTATCTCAAATCGTCGCTCGCCAATCTGTCGACTGCGATCCCTCGCGCGAACCTCCTGACTTTGGGAACTTGTCTGGGAAAATTCACCAAGGGTGGCGCCTTCAGAATCCACATTACTGGTAAGTTTGCCTGTTCCGTGAGAACGCGAGAACGGAGTGCTAATATGCGCTCTCCCCTTGTCTTGTAGCTCTCGATATTATCGCCCCCGTCTGCCGGTACAAAGCCTTCATCAAGGATAATGGAGTGATGCCCTTCCTGTACGGAGGAAATTGTGTGAAGGCCCATATCGGACGTTGGTCTGATGACGTCCCTGAACTGGCGGGCGTTGTCGTGGTGGATATGCATGACAATCCGCTGGGCTTTGGCATTAGCAAAGTGAGCAGTGCGGCGTCCAAGAACATTGCGCCCACCGACACAGTGATCTTTTCTCAGGCCGACATAGGACAATATCTGAGAGAGGAGGACACGCTTTTCACGACATAAAACATCTTCCCATGTTTCTACGACATCAAAAGCATCTCGCACCTGTGGATTGTTTGTGTGGTTCGAATACTAGATACCTCGGGATTCTAGCTGGAGTTTGGGAGTCAACCAGTGTACAATTCAAAAGTTTGATATCAATCAATGTGATCATTGTAGTGTTGCTTTTTTGTGTGCCGTGCCTCGCCTCTTTCCATGTGTTTGCAACATGATTTGTAAGCAACACTTGTATCAGTGATAGATATTTGCGTAACCCTTCTTTTTTCTTTTTCACTCTTAAGTTCGAATGTTCACAATGTAGATGATTCCGGTGAATTAAGTTGGGCTTGACTGGTGCATCTCGTAAAGAAAGCGGGGCACGTGCGCGACGATCAGTCAGCGGCCTCAACTTCATCAAGTCACTGAAGGTACTTGGCCCATCACGATTGAGCCTCAATCCCCCCCACGCCTCTTCTTCTAATCTTAACTGTGTTCTCGAGATATCGGCCTCATACCTTCGAGGTTCCTCCTTCTGAATCCTCCTTGATCAACCTAATCGCCTTCAACCCCTCATTCAGCGCCGATTTTCGCCAGCGGGTCCCCCGCCTGCTTCACCCCCATCATGCCGCCTTACACGACCGCCCAGAAACAGCAGATCGCGCAGTTTGTCAACTTTACTGATGCCAAAGACTCAGTTGCAGCCAAGGTATGCCCTTCTTTTCTCTCTCTTGGTTGGTTCGGGCCTGTGGTTCACACACGAGGTGGGCTATATGCATCGATGTCACGTGAGACATATATGATCGAATAGATGACGGTTGACTGACATGTCTCGTAGTTTCTGAGAGCTGCCCGGTGGAATGTAGAAGAGGCAGTTGATGCGTAAGTCTACGACCTTCTTGGCTTGGTTTCGTGTTTATCTTCTCTCGTGACTTGCTTCGGGTCCTGGCCAATATGCCATCCGTTGAGTAGTGAGTGTGCACGGATTCCAGGCTGCATGCTGCGAGGTATCATGGCCCCTTGATGGCTTGAAATCGAGTGATGTTTGTTGCCAAGTACATGGCTCTCTTGCCACTCGGTAAGAGTATATGTCTTGACATGTGCGCTTCGACTTTTTCTCGTGGGAAGCGGGGGAGGTAGACATAGTTCATTATATGCGTCCTTGGTTTTGCATCCAACGAGAATTTCAGGGTTGAACACTCTATCAGAGACAGATTTGGTCTCACTGTCAGAACGCCTACACAGGACCCTTGATATCTTGCAGCATGGCAGCCTCGAATACCCAACCTCATCATACCTAATTCGCCTGCGCTATCCTACTTTACATGGCACCATATCTAACCAAACGATATTCAGATACTTCCAGAGCCCGCAAGCGGCTAGCGGAGCCACCTCAGCACTTAACAAGATCTTTGATAGCTATCGGGGTAAGGTTTCCTTCTGCTGCTACGGGCCCGCATGCTAATTCCACCCGCTCCAGACTCACCACAAGAAAATCCCGATACCATCGGCATCGAAGGTGCCATGCGATACCTAGGCGACATCAAAGTGGAACTAGACGAGGTGACCTGTCTTGCCATCACAGAGCTCCTCAAGTCCCCATCTATGGGCGAATTCAGTCGCGAAGGCTTTCTAGCTGGGTGGCGCACCATCGGGTATGTACCCATACCCATCATATATTACTCCTTTCCCCTCGTCTTCTTCGTCTTCCTCCAGCAGCAGCAGCCATTTAACATCTACGATAGATGCGATAGTCTGAAAAAAATGATCACCCACGCCGCCAACCTCCGCTCCCAAATCCCCATTGAACCCGACCTCTTCCGGCGCGTTTACCGCTATACGTTCGCACTTTGTCGCATGCAGGGACAGCGCAACCTGCAATTCGAGATTGCCGCTGAACAGTGGAAGTTATTCTTCACGCCGGAGAATGGCGGGGTGGAGTGGAACTCGACCTCGACGCCTTGGCTGGATTGGTTTATTGAGTTCCTGGAGGAGCGCGGGAAGCGTCCTGTCAATAAGGACCTGTGGGAGCAGGTGGAGGTGTTTGTGCGGCGGAGTCAGGAGGACGAGAATTTCGGGTGGTGGAGTGCGGATGGCGCATGGCCGGGGACGTTGGATGATTTCGTGGCGTGGGTGCAGAAGAAAAGAGGGAAGGATTCAGGGGAGATGGAGGTCGAATAAGAGGAGTCCCCCGTTTCTTTACCTTTTTTCTTTATATCTTATTTTATCTTATTCAAAATGGGTAGAATAGATCGTGTTGGGGTGGTGCTAGGTTATACCGGGGTGTACTATCTTTACGCGTTGGTGAGGGAGGGATGGAGAGAGGGTATAAAGAAGTAAGTGGTAATGGCAGATGGCGATACTATGAACAATCGATGGATTTCGCCAGATTAAAACAGAACCAGAGAGCATTCCTCGTCACAAAGCGTATCTTATCTTATCTTCTTCACCCGACGGTATATGGGAATCGAGCAGAGCGCCAAGATAAAGATGCAACATAGAACAATGGACGAATTGAGCTAGTGATGGATATCGTATATCGCACACATGCATCACTAGCTCAATGCGTCGTCGAGTCGACCGGGAGGTGAATTATATACATTTACCGGTACTCCTTGTCGTATTCGCTGCCAGGGCCGCTGCGGCGCTGATCATAGCGCTAGAAGTAGTGGTAGGTTAGCTTGAATTCGGGGGAGAATGTTAAGAAATGGAGCACGTACCTTTCGGAGAGCTTCCAGACGCTTCTTCTTGGTGTAAGTGTTGACGTAGAGACCGATGAAGAAGCCAACGATGTTGAAGAATGGCACCCAGGTGTGCTCGGGGAGGAACTTCTGGGCGAAAGCCAGGGCGATGGGCGAGGTGACCCAGCTGACCTTCATGACTGGCATGAAGCTGGCGCGAACGGTGGCGCGGATCTGGTGGAAGGTGCGGGCACCGGCGATGACGGCCATGGAGCTCAGGTAGACGGTGTTCTGGATGGGGGAGATCTATAGTAGCGATTAGTATGGGGATGGGATGGGGTCAATTCGGGGGGGGCATCATCGGAAATCGTACGATAAGGTTGCTGGCGAGGATCTGGAGAATCTTGGCCTTGAGGCTGGTACGGCCGGCGAAGATCTTCTGGAGGATGCCGATGAGGACGTGGCCGAGAGGGGCGCTAATGAACATGCCGTAGAGAAGCATCTTGGGCACGCGGGCGCTGAAATAGTGGCCGTGCTTGCTGACGTCGCTAGCGATCCAGGAGGAGAGGTATTCTTGCAGACCAGAGAGGACACCGGAGGTCAACATCTTGGTGCGCAGCGGGTTGGACTGCAGCTGACGCATGTACAACTAGCGATTTTGACGGAGTGTGAGTTATGATCGGTGTAGCAATTGGAATGTGTCAAGAGCCCTTGCTTTAACTGCAGGCATGAACGAGTAGGACATACCTGGAGATAGCCTTCCTGGGCGCTTCCGCCGGTCAGACGCTCGCCGACCTTATGCGCCAGTTCCTTGGTCTCTTTGCGGATGGACTCATGAGCCTGATCTTCGAATTTGACGGACATGATGGCGGATGAGGATGTGAGTATGTACGCGCGCGATTAGGTTCCGGTGAGAATGAGTGGATCTGAAGTTGATTTGGTCAGTTAGCTCGATTCAAGGGGATGAACCAAAAAAAAAGAGACAGGCGATAACGAACTTGGGAGGATGACCAATGTGGATATGAAAGGGAGGAGGAAGATGATGGGATAGAAATGGATGACAGAGAGACTGGGGGACCAGAGGAATAATAATAATAATAAATAAATAAAAAAACAAAAATCAGATCCAAGGTCGGGGTTAAAGAAGGGATCCGCGCGACGGGGACTGGGGGTGTTTGTTTATGGAAGAGTTGAGAGTGAGTGGCTGGACCGGGAACACTAACAGTAAATTAATACCGAGGATGGTCGGAACTGGAGAGGGAATGGATATCAGGGGGGGGCGGGGAGTTACAGAAAGAAAAAGAATAATAATAATAATACACCCAATAATAATGAACTAACGAGATTTGTGCAATGAACACTAAAATCAACACCACCAACAACAACAGTAATAATAATTTAATAAAGAATGGAGAAAAATTGGCAATGTCGACAAGAAGAAGAAGAAAAATCCATAAAAGGGACAGCGAGATTATTTAATGTCGGCCACGAGGTCGGCAAATGGCGATGGACCGGTTGATTGGTGCACTCCGGTCGGGCACCTCCGATCAGGTACGGTTACATATACAGATTTGATTTGATCATGTTTGATTTAATGTTTAATATTATTTGAATTGAATTGAATTGATTGTAACCAGTTTTATTGATTTTATATTTATATTTATTCTATCAGCATAAACAGAGACTATATAAATTAGAGTGGGTATTCTCTTGTTGGAGTCTTACCTACTGACTCAGGCTGGCTGACTAGGGATACTCTGAGGTACCTCAGGTGGTATATATTCTACGTCGTCCAGGCAGGTAACCCACAAGTACAGAGTCCTCTTGAGGAAGGAACGACCAAGTAGGGGCCTCCTTCCCAAAAGGGAAATAACAGTAGAATTGATCAACTTTATGAATTTTCTGTCTTTTCATTCACTCCAAAACATCTTGTCCACTATAATATTCTTCAATACGTACCTTCATTCTATGAGAAGAGTGGGGGGAAGGACAGAGAAAAGCATTGTCAATTGTATAGTTCTAATGCAACACCCCATAGTAGTATATACTTACATCCCTTAGCGAGATATCCATAAACATCTACAGCCAATTGTATTAACTCCAGACTGATCAATTGAGTGTGATATTTGTAGGTGGTATGAATCATCCAACGAAACTGGAAACTGCAGATGTTTTTCCACGGAATATGCAAACCTCTCTGCTTGAATACTTTCAAATTCACTCCAATCCATACCATCACATACACTGAAAGATGAGCAATCTTATCCTCCCCTCTCTTTCTTCTCATCCCCCAATTCTTTCTCCCTCCCCCTCACTCATCATCCACGCCATGACTGACAAGGATGAAGAGGCAGAGGATCTCCCTCGCGATGTTCCAAGCATAAAAGATATATCTTCGATTCCCTCACTCTTTGAAATAAAACAAGCGGCACCCCGTTTGAACATTGGCAGAAGACTATCCGCTCCTGACGCACGCCCTCTAGTCTATCAGCGTCCACACCAGCTCGGTCCCTTCCCATCTTGCAACCATGGCATCGTGGAGCGTCAATACAGTCTCGATGACGACGACGTGTGCGTCCACTGCCAGCAACGTCCTTTCCTCGGATGGTACTATATGTGCGCCGAAGATTCCAAGGAATACTGGGCTCCTCCACTCAATCCCGAAGTGGGCCCATTCTTTACTCCCCAGGCACTGACTGCCATCGAGTCCGGACAGTACACTGATGCACAGCGAGAACAATTAATGCGCCAGAAGCTGGAAGTGCTGATGAAGGCATTCGTCGACCGCAACACTCCTTTCACGCCGCAGCCTCTGTGTGAGCTTGACCTTGCCGCAGATGACAATAATGAAGTATGGGTGGAGCTCGTCGAGAATGTCAATCAAGCGAATCTGGGTGCATGTAGCGACGACCCACCCGCAGCTGTTAGTCCCCAGCCTGAAGATTGCACGGAATATATTCCTCCCATTGTCCCTCGTCCATGTCACTTCTCCGCTTGTCGTTCTTGTGAAAGACGAATGCGGATCAACCTAGCAGAGCGGGTTTACCTCAGCATCAACGAGCTCTGCAACGATCAGAGTATCAGACCTCCATCTGCTTGGGATTTACGCGACCGACGAATATCTAAGGTGTTTATCGTCCGCAATCTGGGTGGGCGTAATAAGCCTCGCGTGCGTCTTCCCTTGACCGAGCTTCCTGGATCCAACAGGGTCGGAATGACCGGAAGCAATGTCAGCAACCTTCCGGGGCCTAATAATAACGCCGGTCGTGAATTAAATAATGACTCCCTTGGTGGTGGTACGGCCACCCTGAGGCTTGAATAGAAAGCGGCTATTCGGTTGCTTGGTTTGTACCAGAAGTGTGGACAGAGACAGTGCAATTAATTCGACAGGACGGTGACAAGTGGTTGCTGAGGAAATGGACTTCCAGCCGAGTACGGATTTTCATGGCTGGCCAGAGGGAAAACGAGACCCGGACAATGTCCATTGTGATGAGACTAAGTGAAGAATTAGATCTATTGAGGTTGATGGTCGGCCACTTCACCCTCAGAACGAACTGGCCCTATGAAGATTCTCGAGATTCCATCAAATAATCAATCGATCAATTAATCAGAATAATAATAACACTATCCATGTGCCAATTTCCCCCCCAATGCCGATCCAGAAAAGCAAATATTGTACACCCCAACCTTTCCCGCGGGAGGATCAACTAAGAAATTTGGAGGGTCGAGTTATTTAAACTGCTCTGGTCCTTCTGGTTGTGATTATTATTATAATTATTATTATAATTATTATTATTATTATTATTATCATCATTAATACCTAGGGATTATTGCCATAATTATTACTAGTATTATAAGGTGTACGTACTACCGAGAGCCTATTTCATCGGACGGACAACTGCGATTCCGAACCTCGGCATCCGCTCCACGCGCCAGGAACTAATCAGATGCGCCAACAACCTCTTTAAATTTAAATCCACCACGACGCACTCTCCCGCCAACTCCAGTGTTTTGTACTTCGGAGTCTTCCGCAGTGCTCATCGCATCACCCACCATGGCAGATCCTGAACATCCCCCCGGCTCGTCTGAACCCGCCGGCGCCCAACCTGCCACCACCGGTGTGGGGAAAGCATCATCGGTCAGCCCCGCCGGAGGAGCTTCTTCATCTTCCCCATCGTCGGCCACTGCTACTACTGCTACTGCTCGGCGCCAGCTACTGGCAGCGCTCCAAGCGACCGATGGGACAATTGCGCGATTGGACAAGTGCGTATCTACCTATCTACATATCTTCTTCCCCCCCCCCGAATTTCCACTGCCCACACCCTCCGCGGGAGTTCCCATCCCGGACGACGCTATAGTTAGTACTAGTATAGGACGTATATGTAACTGACCACACTAGGCTTATGACCTCCGCCTATGGCCAGGAACGCGTCTTCGCAGTCACCGGCTATCTCTCCCACGCGCTCCACCACCTCCTTGTCTCGGCACCATGGATCGCCGTCCAGACACGCCTGAGCCTCCTCGCTCGTCTAAACGCCCGCGCCACCCCGAAGAAGAGTGGTAGCGCCGCTTCTCCTCCCCCGACCTCCCGCCTCCTCGCCCTCTCCTCCCTCATGTCGGAGACTCGATATGCGCTGCGTCTTCTCGGCCTCTTCCCGCTCTGGACCTGGGGCGCAGACACCCTGCGCTCGCCGCCAGCGGACCGGACCATCTACACCCTGACCATGCTGCAGGTCGTCTCCAATATGATATACCAAGCGCTGGAGAACGGGGGGTTTCTAGCTGCCAAGGGCGTCGTCTCTAAGAAGTTTGTCGACCGCTGGGGTGGGGTCGATAAATGGTATCTGTGGAGTACGCGGGCCTGGTTCGGCCATATCTTCTTGCAGTTCTTTGTGCTGTGGCGCCAGTATGTGCTGCGGAAGCGCAAGCTTAGCACTGAGACTGAGAAGGGTAAGGAGGAGAAGGAGGCGGAGTTGAAGGCCGAGATTCGCGCCTGGAAGAAGAGCCTCGTGAATAATGTTTGCTGGGCCCCGTTGTGTCTGCACTGGTGTGTCGAGAAGGGCATTGGGTTCCCGGATCAGTTCGCTGGGGTGGTCAGCTTTATGGCGGCTGCTTGGGGGGTGTTTGACTTGTGGGGAGCTACGGCGAATTGATTGATTGATATCGCGATTATGGGAAATTCTAGATCTAGGCTAGAAGGTAGGTATATAGAAAAGTCCCTTTTTCTCTTGGTAATGATATTTTCTCCGCTGTATTATTAATTTATTGCTTACTGCTTACGGGTGGTTTTACTATTTATCTCTCTCTCTCTCTCGCCTATACTACCGAGAGAAAAAAATATTCTTTTATATCTTCATCGAGGAGTTTCATCCTGACACGAATAACACGCAGACAGCTTGAAAAGATCGAGCGGCGGAGATACATCATCAACAGTCGACGGCAGCTCATCCGCTTTGCCGCCAGCTCTGCTTTTCTCCTTGCCTTCTTCTCCCCCGCACGATGACCAATTATCCCCCTCTCCGCACATAAGATAAAACATCACACACACAGACAAACGACCGGAGACTCATACATCTTTATTCTGCTTCGTTGGCCCCAATGGCAGATTCGACACAGGCTCGCGAGACTAAGCCGTCTCAAGGCAATCCCTTAACCCCTACGGCCGAGCTGTTCCGGCTAGATGGCCGCAGTATCATTAGTAGGTTATATTATTGCACAGAGGACATACGGTTCCTTGGCTCACATATCTCTCCGATCTAGTTACCGGGGGAATCGGATTCCTCGGCCTTACCGTCGCACAATCCGTGCTGGAAAATGGAGGTGACGCCTACTGCCTGGACTACCTGGACAGCCCACGTCCAGAGATATGGAGTAAGCGGCCCTCGGTACCTCTGGAGTTGTGTCCGGGAAATCACACTGACTCGAACCGGCGTAGCCCCGTTAGAACAGGTCGCAAAGAAGTACACCGGGGTGGTGCAGTATCACCAATGCGACGTCACCAACGCCGACAGTGTTCACGAGACAGTCGCCGCGGTGGCCTCCGCGGCACGATTCCCAATCCGAGGACTGGTAGCTTGCGCTGGCGTGTCCGACAAGGACCCCGCGACGGAGTTCTCGGTCGAGCGGTTCCGACGGCTGATGGACATCAACGTCACTGGCACCTTCTTGGCCGCTCAGGCGGTGGCACGAGCTATGAGGGACGCGAACGTCGGCGGCAGCATGGTTCTGGTTGCGAGCATGAGTGGCACCGTCGTCAACAAGGGTGTCGATACCGCCGCTTATAACTCTTCCAAATCGGCGCTCCTACAGTTGGCTCGCTCGCTGGCGGCGGAATGGGGCTCACGCCAGAATATGCCTCTTATCAGGGTCAATACGCTGTCCCCTGGGTACATTCGAACAGCAGCAACGGTCGACACGTTGAAAATCCCCGGTATCGAAGCACAGTGGTGTGGGGACAACATGCTCAATCGACTCAGTACTGT
Source organism: Aspergillus nanangensis (assembly GCA_015844325.1). Lineage (NCBI taxonomy): Eukaryota > Fungi > Ascomycota > Eurotiomycetes > Eurotiales > Aspergillaceae > Aspergillus > Aspergillus nanangensis. The sequence goes on along the minus strand of VCAU01000012.1, from coordinate 50,070 downwards.
CGACGAATTCCGGGCCCCTGTTTTGTATTTGCTGGGCGACGGAAGTAGTTTTATGACTGCGGCGGACCTGCGCGTGGACGGCGGGCATTGTGCATGGTAGTAGTAGTAGTAGTAGTTAACATGGTTTTATAGCAGTTGAAGTAGCTGCTTTTCTATTTCCAATCCTCATGACCAGATCTTACAGTCGAATATACCCTAAGTTAGTAGTCTTAGCTGGATTCCCATATACAGGTTGAGCAGAAAACAATTAATTAAATTCAAGCACAGCCTCGTACTAGAAAACTACCCCCGATAGAATCTTATCGTGCGTTTTTGTGCTTGCCATAGCACATTCGAAGTCTTTGCTGAAGCCTTCGGTGCCAGACTTCTGCCAGCTGGTCAGCCAGGCGATTGAATCCACGGAGTTGTGGGCTGTCTCCGATTCTACTTGGGAAGTGATACTCGGCATTCTCAAGACCATCCAACAGAAACAACGGTTGTGGTTCTAGCATGTAAATGGGTTATGAATACGGATGGCGCCTATTTGAAAAAAAAAAAAAAAAAAAAAAAACCCCCCCATTCTATATCCAAATATTAATAATTAATTAAAACCCGTGAAACTGTCAACCTGAAAGTAGCCTTAAAATATGGACACTAGAGACCCCCTGGTGTATATACACTTTTTGTTTTCTGGCTGAAAGAAACAATACTCTTATTAAACTTCTGAGAATTTTTATTATAATACTCTAAAGAGATACTTCATTTCAATGTAGTTGAATAAAATTACTAAAAACTCATAAAATTATAACTAATAGTGATAAATAACTGCTCAATATCGGCGGGGATAAGCGGGATTGCTGCTCCACTCAGAAGTGTATAAAACGTGATTGGTCTCCCAAAAGACGAAAGATAAATAAAATAAATCTTAAATTTTGTAGTCATATTAGATTTCCTCGATCTATAAATTCTATGGCAAATTCGGATCTTGTGAAAATCTAAGATTTATTATCTGAGAGAATATAATTTTTTATTACTCTAACTACTATTTTAATCTACATTTATTTTATTTATATTTTCGAGAAATTAGTCGTCCGTCGCCTCGATCACTACTACATGAAGAATACTAATTTTCTCTACCTTCACAATCCCTCCAGTGGCGTACTATATGGCAGTAATGCTTCGCTATTATTTTTCCCAAGTATAACCCTGGTATATATATTTGGAATATTAACAATGAGTCGGCTCTTAAGACATAGTCAAGAAGAATCCGTTCCATTTGATTCTGTTCCGAGGTGCAACAGGTTGAATTAGACGACTAAGTTCTGAACCGTGCCCCGGCTCAGCCAGCCCTCCTCATCCCCCCGTCGGTGCATTCCCTGAAGCGAGCGATCCTAAGCGTGTGGCTCTAATCAGTCAGATATTCGACATCAATAACCTGAGCTCAGTAGACTCTCTCACGTGGGCCTTCGTGTGGCTCGCTGATCTGAGTTCTCTAGAGAGCCTCGTCCGAGTATCTAGTATACCATATGGTTGGATTCAACTAGAACTTGGGACACATCAAACTACTTAACCTACAATCTACGAGAGCTCCTTCGTTTTCGAAAGTATCCACACTTCCTATGGTACTGGTAGTAGTATCAGTAGCAGCAGTAGTAGCACGTAGTATCGTTTATCGTCCGGGGAACCCTGACTGACCGTGACATGCGCTGTCCACAAGCTTGATGACCCATAGTGATAAAATTATAAAGAGAGCTAGAGCTATTACAACATGGAAAAGAAAGAAACCTCCACAGGGCCAATAATGGAATACAGGGCTCAGCGTTCCGCTTTCAACCCCGCGGTCTCTTCCAAGGTTAGAGCGCTAGACGTGAATCCCTACAGCTCGTCGTCACCCTCGTCATCAGGTTCGACAAAATCGGCGGCCCCTTTCACTATCCCCGTCTTCGAACAAGCCGACCCGGCGCACCCCGGGTGTGGAACAAAACAAAAAAAAAACGAATAAAGCGAAGCAAACGCGAATCGACATGCATGAATGAAGCAGATAAATAGTATGGGTATAGGATGTTGAATCCGTGCCCCAGCACATTAGCCAATGTTTCTCAGGATATTGGATCCTCAATAAAAAAAAAGGGGGGGGGGGGGGGGGA
>VCAU01000012.1:0-47934 GCA_015844325.1 Aspergillus nanangensis | reverse complement strand
CCCCCCCCCCCCCCATCAGATCACACCGTAGGTATAAGGCATAGATGGTCCATAATGATCAGGCTTCAAATCATGAAAAGAATCAGGCGTAACGAAGGAATCAGGCTTAGCGAAAAGCATCAAATAATAAAACGAATCAGGTAAGGAAAAGAATCAAGAGGTGTCAGGATCGACTTCACTTGCGTCGTTTGGCCTTGAGGTCGGCGCACAGAACGGATTCAACATCTTCATCATCACCGTTGGGGTTCAATATATCCCTCTCCAGACGTGCTCCATTGATCCGCGCCCGCTCATCCTTCAGGTTTATCACGTCCCATTCAAACTGCTCATTATCCAGCAACTGTGCCAGATAATTGACAGTACCATTGCATTTCCAACAGTTCGAATGAAGGGAGTGGCAATTTCTCGGGGTCGCTGGTTGTCAGCGTGATCAAACGACCCGAGACAATCATATAAAAATTTTCACAATCCAAGAGGCAATGTTGAAGCTCTGATTTGCCTTGGGCCGCCACATCGCTCAAGGGATCAAAGGCGTTTTTTGGTGCTTTGTTTTCCCACATATAAAATGTGACCACATAGTCGTTTCTTTCTCATTTCTTTTCTCTTCTTTTCTCTCTCCTGAAGCTCTTGATTATCATTCATTAGAATAATCAACTTGATCAATTTCATCGCGTTTTTATGCATCATTTCATCAGGTTCAACGTCCAACAGCCAACAATTAAGTGGGGACGCTGCCGGCCTGCCATCCGTGGGTTTCTCACACAACTTGATCTTGTTTCTCTGGCTTCCGGGCAACCAGTAAAAATCCACTTGGAGTTCAGTTGCTGTCCACTGAATTGGCTGGAATGCAAATCGTGATCTGGCCCAAAGGGCGTGGACCGTCTTGTTGACAGTTATCAGATTCTTGGGTGTCTCGGTTCCGTCACTTCCAAAAATGGCATCATGCCAGTTATTTATCCTCTGGGGAGACCAAAACAGTCTCAGGGTATCTTTATAGGAGTCTGCGGAGCTCGTCCAAAGACTTTGCAAAACTCGAGGATAAGAGGCGCCTGTGTAACGATGGGAGAAATTGCAGAGCAATCAATCGAGGTTTCCCAGACTTGGCGAGCGAGGTCTCTTGGGGGTGCTTGTGGCGTATATTTCTGGACCTGGATAAACTTGGAGGCGACATTAATGTGTGCAATAATCACAGCATTGACAGCCCCTCCTGAGCACTCGATCCACCATTTGGCAGCTGCTTGAAGACGTGGTAAGGATTGCGAGACCGCGGCTTCAATCATCAGGTGTGGCCAGCTGTTTAATGCTGGGGAGCCATCACAACAGAGGAAGCCATCGATATTGTTGTGTCTCAGAAGGTAGTCATTGGTTGGAATTGCGTTTCCTTTTTTATGTCAGACTTGGCTCACTTCTCGTAACAGCCGCTGAGATTCCAGAGTACGCATGGGAAGAGAAGAGTTGCTATTCGAGGGGTGGAAAGAGAAAGAGAATGTGTTGGGTTGAATGTATGGAAGGTGTCAACCATTATGATTACGTGGAAGGCAACAGCCAAGGAAGGTAGGTAGTCAGGTCATACCTACAGGAAAGAGTAGTGGGAGATAAGAAAGATGAGATCAAGGAAGGAGGCCAGCGAGGGGGGATATTTATACTCCGCTATATTCAATATATACATTCAATATTCAACAATTTCAATATTACACGTGAATCAATATGTGAATCCAATTGAAAATATCCCCGGCGTTATTCCTACTTAGCAAAGTAATATTTAATAGTAGAACTGGGTGGTATTTGACAAGTAAACCGATCAAGGATAGAAGAGGAACCAATCTAGGTAAACCCGACACCATGGCGCCTATTATTGAACATTGTCGACAAGGATTCGTCGTTTATCGGCCACAGTCACAGTGTCCCAACGACGGCTAGTCTCATCAATGACTCTTCAATGGATAAAGATGGTTAGAGTCTTTAGCATCTGCCGAGGACTGTCTTTTAGGAAAGAGCTTTGGTAAGTTATAGTCTGTTGAGGAGATGAAGATGACCATTAAGAGGAAGAGGAAGAAATCATAAGATGACTACCTGATACATAAGGCAGAAAGGGCGTTAGGCCTACTTAGAATCAGGCAGCCAGGCAGCTATTCGCCACATATTTAGTTGCTGGAGCTAGCCTCAATATATTCCGGCTCTATACGCTAGTAGTTGATTCATGTTTAGTCCCATAGCGGAGACTACAGCCCCCTACCCGCCTGTGTGTATATGCTTCGATTCCACGACGTCATGGAAATTAACTAGAAGTGGCATAGTAGGAAAAGAATCAGACGATCTGGGGAAACAGGCACACCTGGCCTTGAATATGTCGCCCACCACGGCTTCACACAGTATTTATATGACAGTTCTCTCTGGGGTTCATGATCATACATTATGCATATCGAACATGTCCACTACAGCAGACTAAATAAAAATACTTTTATACTCCAAGTCTTTTCTGAATGAATCTCATTTAATAAACAAAGCAACCTTTCGCTTCAATGTGATTCGTATATAGTTGAATTCTGCATTTCTTCTTTTTTTTTTGTTCCCCCCCCCAGTTCTACTCCATAACGCCCACATCTTCGTCATAAATGGCTACTTTTTAAAATGTCAAGATCCCCCACCGAGGCTCATGGCCTCCAAACCTTGTCGTCGCTGCGACTCCACAATATATCCATATTCCGACCCCCTCAAAAACTCATCCATTGACCATACTGACCCCCAAACAGGAACCAACCCCTCTGTGGTCGAAGAACCAGGCCATGCAAAGGCCGCCGTATCAATGGTCCGTACATTCCGTATTACAAGGTCGTCGAGAGGACCGTCTGTCTGCGAAATCTGCACCTGGACATCGATTAGACTTAAAAGGCCCGCCTCGAACCGGAAGATCGAATTACGCTGGTCGTTATCCAGGGCACAGATGAGCATCCCATTGACCATGGAAGTGGGATCGGTCGAAGGTAGAATGACCGGTATAGTGGTGTGCGAGAGCTGGAAAAGCTTGTATCCTAGGAGCTTGGCAGGGATCATGCGTCGGTGGATTTGGGTGTTCTGGTCCAGATCGAGATAGTATTTTAGGACTGTGGGGAGCATCAGAGGCCCGTAGACGAAGCGTGTCCCACATTGGGGCTCTTGGAGGAGTCCGGTCACAGTTGCAGGGGTCAACTGTTGTTGGGCGGCTTGAATGAAGTCCTGTGGGTACCAGCTTTTGTATTCCATTGTTTGTTTTACTCTGGGCCTTAACTCTGGAAGGGTTCTTTTCGCTTTTGCCTCGGACTTTAGAGCTCTTGCGAGCTATCTCTTTCTCTCTTTCTCTGCCTGTCTCTTGCCTAGTTGAGAAAGTTTTATGAATCCTGTATGATATCGAAATGGAGGGGGACTGGCACAAGGAGACTTTGGAGGCGGGGAATGGGTTTTGGATTTTTCCTATCTGATTTTTTTTTGGGGGGAGGGGGCATGACGATTGAATGAAACAACAGTGATATACTACTTACCTACAGCCAAAGGAAGAGGTGAATGTGGTCTGAGATTGTTTCAGTTAATTTGGTTCAGACCAAAGATATTACACCGATCATTTGTGGCAACTTATTCCATTTGGGTTAAAACCAAATTGAATCTTTATGTTTTGGCACCTGTATTGTGCCTGTTGAAGAACAGATATGACTAGTATATAGTCCTGCCGAGGCGATAGGCGAAAACATGGCTGTCTCTGAAGCCGCCTGATGAGGCATTTCCTCTGCAGTTATATTGGAGCCTGGATGCGGTGATGAGCCAGGGCAAATAACAGCCAGGTTGTACATCTACCGCAGTGATAGCTATGGTGTTGGTGGGCGCAGGCTGAAGCCATGGGCAAAATAACGGTGCCTGAGGCCGTGAATCGGTGCCTGAGGCCATGGGCAGGAACCCTGGTGGCGCAAGGGCCGGTGCCTGGCATGGGGCGAACAGCACCAGCTGCAAACAGACAGGCCGAACAGGGAAAAAGAGTTTTCTAGCAGGCTCGGAGGAATAGAGGACACCTAATTGATATTCTTATTACGAGGGATGTCGTGGTCATCAGGGAATATTTGTTTGGGCCATTCAGCCCTGGTAAGCCTCTGAATAATCGATGATTGTTGGGGTTGACGACTGGGTTCCATGCGGTTCTGTGCTCTAGGCGGTGGCGGTGGACGTGTACATACAGTAGTAGTCAACAGAGAGAGAGAGAGCTCCGCCCGTGGCTGAAGAGAACAGAACAAGCTTAAGTCATCCACTCTATCGTCACCTCTTTAACTCTCCACAGCTGCCTCGCTCGCTCTGACTTCCTCTCCCCATCTTCCTTCCCTCATCTCTTCCCTCCCATCTTATCCTCCCCCCATCGCCCATCAACTTCTTCATTCGACTTAATCCTTCAGACTCACTTCTCGTCTGCTGGATTCTGCGCTGCTTTTTGCTTTTCTCCCCCACCCATTTCGTTTTCGCTGCCATCATCTCCCTGTCGCCGAGACACCGCCAACATGAGCTCAGAGCCAGACCACACCCACGATAAGAAGCGGGTCAACCTTCAGTATGCTGGTGTATCTCATCTGTAAAATGATCTCATAGCTAACTTTTATCCCAGGGATGCTTCTGGTGCCGAAAAGAAGGAGGTAAATCTATCCTCTCGTCGCCACACCGTTCCCGACATCGGTCACTGACACCTTTCTCCTCTGTAGGAACTCGATACCTCCACGGCTATCCTCAAGAAGAAGAAGAAGCCCAATAACTTGATCGTGACTGATGCTGTCAACGATGACAACTCCGTCATTGCGTTGTCCAATGCCACAATGGAATTGCTTAGTTTGTTCAGAGGCGACACGGTTCTGGTAAAAGGAAAGAAGCGCAAGGACACAGTTCTGATCGTGTTGTCGGATGATGAACTCGAGGATGGTCAAGCCCGGATTAACCGTGTTGTGAGACACAACCTCCGCGTCAAGCATGGTGACATCATCAGCGTCCATCCTTGCCCGGACATCAAATATGTGCGTCTATCCATTTTGCTATGAAAAATTTTCCCTTGCCGCTGCTTTCTTGCTGGCAGTTTTCCTTATTGGGAACAAAACTAACCGCTTCATAGGCCAAGCGTATTGCCGTCCTCCCCATTGCCGATACTGTTGAAGGCCTCACTGGGTCTTTGTTCGACGTCTTCCTCGCCCCATACTTCCGCGAAGCCTACCGGCCCGTGAGACAGGGAGATCTGTTCACGGTAAGAGGTGGTATGAGACAAGTGGAATTCAAGGTGGTCGAGGTTGACCCTCCGGAGTATGGTATCGTGGCCCAGGATACTATTATCCACTGTGAGGGTGAGCCCATCCAGCGTGAGGATGAAGAGGGTAACCTCAACGAGGTTGGTTACGATGACATCGGTGGCTGCCGCAAGCAGATGGCTCAGATTCGTGAATTGGTCGAGCTCCCCCTGCGTCATCCCCAGCTGTTCAAGTCCATCGGTATCAAGCCTCCGCGCGGTATCCTTATGTACGGTCCTCCCGGTACGGGTAAGACTCTGATGGCTCGTGCCGTGGCCAACGAAACTGGTGCCTTCTTTTTCCTTATCAACGGCCCCGAGATCATGTCGAAGATGGCTGGTGAATCCGAGTCGAACCTCCGAAAGGCTTTCGAGGAGGCCGAGAAAAACTCGCCCGCCATCATCTTTATTGATGAGATTGACTCCATCGCCCCCAAGCGTGAGAAGACCAATGGTGAAGTCGAACGTCGTGTCGTTTCCCAGCTTCTCACTCTCATGGATGGCATGAAGGCTCGGTCCAACGTGGTCGTCATGGCCGCCACTAATCGCCCCAACTCCATTGACCCCGCCCTCCGCCGATTCGGCCGATTCGATCGTGAAGTCGATATTGGTATTCCTGACCCTACCGGCCGCCTGGAGATCCTTTCTATCCACACAAAGAACATGAAGCTGGGCGACGATGTGGACCTCGAGACAATTGCCGCCGAGACCCACGGTTATGTCGGATCTGATTTAGCTTCACTGTGCTCGGAAGCTGCCATGCAGCAAATCCGTGAGAAGATGGACCTTATTGATCTTGACGAGGACACCATCGAGGCCGAGGTTCTTGACTCTCTAGGTGTCACCATGGAGAACTTCCGCTACGCCCTTGGCGTCTCCAACCCGTCTGCCCTGCGCGAGGTGGCCGTGGTTGAGGTTCCCAATGTTCGCTGGGATGATATTGGTGGTCTGGAAGAAGTCAAGCGCGAGCTCATCGAGTCCGTCCAGTACCCCGTGGATCACCCTGAGAAGTTCCAGAAATTCGGTCTTTCGCCTTCTCGCGGTGTGTTGTTCTACGGCCCTCCTGGTACTGGTAAAACCATGCTTGCCAAGGCAGTGGCCAACGAGTGTGCCGCCAACTTCATCTCCGTTAAGGGGCCCGAGCTTTTGAGTATGTGGTTCGGTGAGTCCGAGAGCAACATTCGGGATATCTTCGACAAGGCCCGTGCCGCCGCCCCTTGCGTTGTTTTCCTTGATGAGCTTGATTCGATTGCGAAATCGAGAGGTGGATCTGGATCGTCAGGAGACGCCGGCGGTGCCTCTGACCGTGTTGTCAACCAGCTTTTGACTGGTAAGTACTTCCACTACAAGGGGGATTTTCACTATGCTAACCTTCCACACAGAAATGGACGGTATGACCTCTAAGAAGAACGTCTTCGTCATCGGTGCTACCAACAGACCCGAGCAGCTTGATGCCGCCCTGGTCCGCCCTGGTCGTCTCGACACCCTGGTTTACGTTCCCCTGCCTGACCAGGATTCCCGTGAGGGTATTCTTAAGGCCCAGCTTCGCAAGACCCCTGTCTCTGGCGATGTCGACCTCCACTTCATTGCCAGCAAGACCCACGGCTTCTCTGGTGCTGATCTCGGATTTGTCACCCAACGTGCTGTCAAGCTGGCTATCAAGCAATCCATCACCCTGGATATTGAGCGCCAGAAGCAACGCGAGGCCAATGGTGAGGATGTGAAGATGGAGGAAGATGAAGATGATGAGGAGGACCCTGTGCCGGAGCTGACTCGCGCTCACTTCGAGGAGGCCATGAAGACCGCTCGTCGGTCCGTCAGCGATGTGGAGATCCGCCGTTACGAGGCATTCGCACAGAGCTTGAAGAACTCTGGCGGCAGCAGCTTCTTCCGCTTCCCGTCGGCGGGTGAAGTGGCGGACAACAACACGTTCGGTGATGCCGGCAATGATGATAGCCTCTACGATTAAATTGGGACATTTGTGCTACTAGTTTCACACGTTTTTTTTTTTTTGTTTTGTTTTTAATCAGCATCATTTAGAGCTCGTAGGTCATGGATGCCTGGAACGGTACACTTGGTCTGAACGTCTTTTGATGATAGGATTTGGTCCATTTACTTGTCGCATGTGCCTAATGTTATCGGAAGAGAAATTATACAACACTTTTTCAACTTACTTTGAAGCCTAATATAGATCACGATCAGTAATTATGCAGTATGCCATGTACTATGTCCAAGGTTGAGCAAACATCCCCACAGGTGAGACCGACCACCAGAATGTTGTACGACAAAAATATGAATGGTATCAAACAGAATGCGCAATATGCAAACCAACGTCCCACACCTCTAAAAAAAAAAAACACACTTAACACCGTCTCGCCCACAATGCCACGCAACGCCGTATCAAAATATGACAAGCTGAATCCCCCCAAAGCAACGGAGAAAAAGACAAGCAAGAAAAGACGAAAATCCCCACATGAATGATATGATATGATATATTCTCACTTGCCCTGTTTCCCGGTCTTGAGCTTTTTCTCCTTCTTAAAGGGGCTTGTATCACCATTCTTGCCCGACTGATCCCCAGATCGTTTCGATTTTTCCGATGACTTCTCCGTCCCTTCCTCTTTCTTGTCGTTCGTCTCCATCAGATCCGGATCATCCTCCAACACCACCACCTCTCGCAAGACCTCTTTGATCGCCCGCACTCCCTGTTGCACCACGGCCTCGGGAATCCGCACATCCACGGTGTCGAAGAACCCATCTGCGCTGTCGCCATTACTGCCATTATTGCTGTTGTTGTTCTTGCCGTTTTCCTCCTTCACCAACACGGGATGTTTCCGTCCCTCTGCCGATGCTACCACCGCCTCGACGACCTCGTCGAATCGCTCGCAGCGTCCGGCTCGGAGGAGTTCCTGCGATAATCGACGGATCTTTTCGGTCCATCCTGTGCGTTGTAGGGAGCAGAGGAGTGTGGCGTGGAGGTCATCGAGGGCGGCGGTCGAGGCGAGGTGGGCTAGGAGGTCGGATTCTAGAGTTTCCGGTGACGTGTTGCTGGATTTGGAGGGGGAGGAGGTTGATTGTGACGGCATTTTTTTTAATCCTTTTCTTTTTGTTTCGTTCTATGGCTGGGTTTTGTTTGCGTTTGCGTTTCTTATTCTGCTTTTCGGTTGGTTGATTGGCGGTGGGTTTGTTTTCGATGGCGATACCCGCGGAGATGAGGTTCTGGGTTCTGAAGTAGGTAGAGGTAAGGGTTTTTACTGGCGTTGCGCGGGAGAATATCGATGAGGATGGATGGATGCGTGGGGTTCCTGCCCCAGTGTTGCGTAGTTGATTTGTTGTAGGGGTATATGAAGGTGGATATTTATGGTATTGTTTGACTGGAGATGTTGTAGGATGTGGTGGTTAAATGGTGGTTCGGAGGTCGGACGGTGTTCTAATTACGATCGATCGCGATCAGCGCCACCCTTTCCTGGGGGGATTCAGGAAGATAGTCTACTTACCGCGAGGATTGTGCGAATGGGCTCGATGCGGAGGAATCGGTAGTTCGAACACGAGACGAAAATATATGTAGAGATTGGGGCTGGCTGGCTGGCGACAGTTGAGTTCGTTGGAAATGAAAGACAGAAGAGGATACCGATGCGACGAGGGGACAGGTTAAACGGTGTGATGGAAGATACTGAGCGCAACCATGGATAATCCGAGAGGATAAGGGAGTTATTGTTGCCCTGGTGATATTTGCCCTGCGAATTGCGTGGTGGGTGTTGTGGTGGAATGGTGAGGATGAGGTTAACCGATGGTGGTAGAAGCGGTGGTTGACCCGGCCGTGAACTTATCCTTTTCCCGAAGCGTCATCGATAGTCGATCTGGGGGTCCTGGCTCGGCATCAATTGTTTGCTCTTTTGGTTAAGCGACTTGGTTTTGTTTATGTTCATAAATGGATTTGGTTTTTTAAGGACCATATGTTGTTACATTATTGTTCTGGGTTGCGAGAGTGAAATGTCCATTCCTTTGGATTTCTCTATATATATATATCGGGTTGAGTTACCCTCTATCTGAACTATATGGTTACTGACCCCATTACATTTAGCACATCGGGTGGAATTCTACCATGAGTACCTGTCTGCTCCGACCGTTACTTGTTTGAGCAAATTCCTATGGTATATGATGATTGTTCCGTTAAACATTAATAATAGTTCTCGCAATAGTCATGGTTACAACCCTGTATATCTATCTGACTGGTATCAGCCTGTCCTCAATAGTCTGCGGACAATTTGAAGCTAGCTATTGAGTGAGCAGGGTTGTTGAGCCAGGAGTTCTATGGCATTTTATGGTTTGACGTCTATAAATAGGAAACAATGTGCACACAGCTGTCGCCATTGTTGTTTTGACTGATTCATGCCTCCGAGGACTGCAAAGGAACCGATGGCGTGTATTTGTTTGATGCGCCTTGCGTCCCAACCTCAAGACCACACTGAGACAAGCCCACATCTGGTGGTTAGCGTAACGGCTCTCAAAGATGGTATGACGTTGGCTTCAGATGGCTGGTACGGGGGTTTGCAAGGGGTATCAATTTATTTTGCTGACGACGAGCGACAGCAGAATTCGTCATCCAGCCCAGCCCGGTATAATATTAACTAACTTGAAAAGGGGCCCATCTTCTTTGAGCACTGTTGAGGAATGGTTCGTGGGTAGCCTATGAGCAAGACATTTGGTATTAATTATTGCCTAGCCGCCAAAGAAGCTATTGGCACGATGACAGCGGGGCATGCTGAAAAAGTAAAGGCTCCGGCGCTATTGGAATCTGACAGCGCTTGACTTGTGCAATATTGGCAATTGTCGCCGTGAAGACCCGTGGATATGTTGCCCCAGCCATTGCCGCATTGGGGTCAGTCACTTAGCACTATGTATTGTTTGCATGAACGATGGGAAATATTAACCAATATTAATAGCATTCTGTCGTTAGTGTCTGGATCTTCGGTCCGTTTGGTGGTTCTTTTTTTGGATGAAGACCCGCTCGGGGGATCAATTAATTTATCATCTGCCAACCTCGAGGAAGAATGATGAACATTGAAGAAAGAAGTCAAGGGACGAATGGTATCAAGGGGAATGACAATAAATAATAACGTGACTGTCACCTTCTCCCCCCCTTTTTCCCCCTTGGGTGTTCCCCTGATGATCTATTATTATTATTGTTATTATGAGAAAGAAGTAATAAGAAAAGGTTGAAGAGTTAAGATTAAGAGAAGTCCAGACCGACATCACGTGACAGCGCCTTTCCTTTTCCTTCCCCATCCAAACATCCCAGCATATTAGCATCCTCTATCATTAGTATCGCCGTCGTATTCTTCTCGCTCTTTCATCTCTTGTTTGATCTACCCCGGTCATCTCCCTCTTTTGTTCGTCGTCTATCTTTAACCTTGCCCTTTCTGACCACTCCGCTCCATCTACTTTCTCTCTTCTCTCTCCCACAACCACCTCTGTCACCTCTTCCCATTCAGGAGAAGATCCTCCTACGCCTCGTCGTCAACGTTTCCCCGCTCTCTACCGCCAGACGACAACCACGCTTGCTGGCCTCAGGATACAATCGGCGCAAGGGCTTGCCACCGCTCTTTGGATGATTTGACTTCTCTCAACCTCCCCGACCCCCCTCCCCCTCTTGTGAAGAGCCCCGACTATCTGACTTGGTTCGGCGCCAACTCCGCATTTCGAAGATTCCCGGTCACTCAGCCGCCTTCCGCCCCATCCATGCGGCACGCATCCTTGGCTGACATTCGTTCATCTGCCTAACCCGTGTCGAGTCGTGCGATTGACGATATCGTCATCCACCCTACGCTACGAGATTCGCCGGGTGGTTTCCATTATTCTCACGCCTCGAGTCTACTCCAATCAAACGGACCGACGTCCACCAAACTCTCCCACCACCTTGTGGACGTCGTGTTCGTTCTTAAATTCTCTATAACACACCATGTCCCTCCATACTTCCTATCACGCCGACTCTGACGCAGATGACGAGTACGAGAGAAGTGTGATCACGTCGCCCCATCTCGCAACCGACTCGGAGGCGTCTCCTATCGACTCGGAGTTTCCTTCAGCACAACACACCCCTACCACTCTTGCGCACCCAGATGATAACACCAAGTCTCCCAGGACCATCATAACAGAATGGACAGCCGAGGAATGTGCCAGCTTTTTGGCCGCCCTTGGTCTTCGTCAGTACTGCGGAGCTTTTCTAGGTAAGCCCGAATGATCAAGATCAAATTTGAAATACTCTTGCTGACCTAGGAGTCTGCGTGTCGTAGAAAATGAAATCGTTGGAGAGGCGCTTATTGCTTTGAAACATGATGAGTTGAAGGAAATGGGAATCGCAAGTGTTGGTCATCGGTTGACAATCCTCAAGAGCGTGTATGAGACCAAAGTTAAACAAGACATCCCGCTGGATGCCGATCACTACATCCCTCTTTGTATGTTTCCCTCCATCTGCTCAAGATGCTCAAAGTGCAACGTGTTAACTTTATACAGCGGCGGATCAGAGTATGAATGAGAATGCTACCCAGGAAGATGTCGCCCGCCTTATCCAATCTGTCCAATTACGCGATGAACGAATTTCCACTGTAGAGTCTGAGTTGCGCCGTGTTGCAGAGGAATACCGTCGACTTCGAGAGGAGCTTCTCCCGGTGTTTAAGATGGCCAAAGATCGGTCACAGCCGTTGCCTCCTCCCTCGTCCGGCTCAGGAATGGATTCTCTCCATGACAGCCAACAAACACTTGTTTCTCCCTCACCTGGCATAACCCTTTTGGAGCGCTCGGCTTCCGGAATTTCTCGAACGTTTTCCAAGAGACTCCACGTAGGAGGTACCACGCCCAAGAACAATTCTCCAACGCACATACCGCCTTCTATCCATGAAGGACGACCTTACAATGATAGCTCATTAGATCCTTCTTCAGCCGCGCTGAATTCGTCTCATTTAAGTACGATGAACGGCAAGTCACAAACGTCGCCGGGTATACCATCGCCAACATCCCCAGGCGCCCACTACAGCACAACACAAATTCTAGGGTCCCGGTCGTACATTCAACCAAATTCTCACTCCCGCGCACACGAGCATCATGAAGATAATCTCACTCCTCCATCTCGCTCTGACCGTTTGAACCCCACACCCACCCAGACAACTCGCCCCGAATTACCGTCCCGTTCCGATTCCCGCGCAGGAGCCGGAGGCGGAGCCGGAGGAGATCCTCCTAGCGTTGAAATATTCAAGTCCTTCCGCGTTTCCATGGATGACCCGTGCCACAAAGTTCTACCTGCTGCACTCAAGAAGTACAACATTAACGCGGACTGGAAGCAGTATGCGCTGTATATCGTGTACGGCGACCAGGAGCGTTGTCTCGGTCTCGAGGAGCGGCCGCTCATTCTGTTCAAACAGTTGGAAAAGGAAGGGCGGAAACCGATGTTCATGCTACGCAAGCACTTACATCCAATTGAGGGTGCCTATACGAGTGGGGGATCTGCACCTAATAGTGCGGGCTTCGAAAGCCAACAACGGGCTCAGATCAATCTACCCGGCGGAGTCCTATAATCTTGAAGGGGTGTGCTGCCGGCGGAATGGATAGCTAACATTGAAGATGAAAGGTACCGTGACGTTTCTGTGTCGGTTACTTGAGATATTCCCTTCCGGAGCGACCGCATTCAACTATTCTTTCAATCATTCATCTCATATCTTCTCGGATCCTGACTCGTCTTCAATCCTCAACCTCCTAATGACAAGCGGTGTTTGGTGTTGTGGAACATGGGTTGGAAAAAGCAAAGAACAAGCGTGACAATTGATTGTTTTCTTTTTATCATATATCCCTTTGTTTTTTGTTTTCGCTCTTCCCCCTTTTTATTTCCCGAATAAATTTATTATTGGAGATTCACATATCTTTTCTTTATCTATAATTATTTGCCCATACTAGCGTCTTCCTGTTTCTTCATATTTTTCATAACGCTTTTGTCGCATATAATGACCGAGCAGGAAGCATATATCAATGTCATCGTCTTTTTTTCTCTTCGATAATGCTTGTATCTCGTCCGTAATCAAAATTATCATCGATTTCTGGACGTTCATGGGATATATTGGGAAGCTTATCTTGCAGCCAAGTACCAAGCTCAGAGACCAAGGGACGTCTGGATCAAGCAGAAGGTTCCTAAGTTTGGTAATGACATGTAAGTTGGTAGAAATGTATCTGGACTATAATTTGTGTGAGGACTTGACATTAAGAGTTACAAATTACTCCTTTTTTTTTTAGGCAAAGTATGATTAATCCTAAGACAAAGTCCTAGCTTGACAGAGACAACTACACACCTCGACCTTCTGCATTTTTTGTAGTTGGAGACTGCAATATACCGTGAAATGGATCTTAAACAACACACCTGACGCTTCCAGCAAGGTGAAAATCAGTCTGCATTGGCACCACTGGGTGCGCTTGGCCCCGGCAACAACCCTCCCTGTATGGTTTGTTAGGCCAATTGATTTGTTCCTCCCCCTTTGTCGAGGAAACAAAAAAGATAGACTTACTGATACGCTATACAATGATGCACCTTGTCACCCACCCAGAATGAGACCTTACTACAACCGTGTATCAGAGCCGATACGCTGGGGGGCTATTGAGTTTTCGGGGGGAGGTGAGGGGGGGGGTTTGAATCCTACCCAGGTGGGGACAAGTCTACGCAAACACCGTTCTCCACGGCCTGGGAGACTTGGACAAAATATTTTATCTAAAACTGAGGGGTTAGTATCATAAGTCTGTCATTATGGGAAGACGGGATGAGATGCTTGTACATACATCATAAGTGGGGTCGCCGGGCGTTTGGGCAAGAGTACCGCTGGTGCAGAGGCCCAGGGCAATGATTGATTTCATGAACTGCATTGTGTCTGCTTTGGGGGGATGTGGTATGTAGATTGGGTAGGCACTGTAGAAAACCTCTGGCCGAGTATGGCTTTCATCGTATGTGGCTTCGTCGTTTATATAGTTTTGTAGTCGGTGCCAGTTGTTGACAGAAGACAGGGCTATGTCTGACATTCTCTTCAGACTTTAGGACCCTGTACAACATTATTATCCAGATGACAGAGCTCTGTCTGGTATTCTCTTTAAACTTCAGGGCTTTGTCTGACATCCTCCCCCTCCCAAATTATCACCCAATGATGTAATGTAGTGGTGATCTGTAATACCCAGACAGATATCTTGAGACCAGCTCGGTCTCGAACATGGAGCTTCAGGGGTTTAGAGAGACCATCCGGGTCATGACTGTTGAATTGCCGAACTCCCTTCTACTTTCTTAATGACTTGACCAAAAGGGTGATCCCACACCTGGTTGTTCAATTCTTCCCCTATTTTCATAGTCAGTTTCAACATATCAATCAATTCAAGCCAGTATTCAGAGGCTTTCTTCTACCCTGATCGTAAGTTGCATACCAACACCAGTTACCCCGAAAACTTGATGAGTGGGTATTACTGCATAGTGAGGGGTTGGAATGAACCAGCGCCTTGCTTGTACCACGCTGGCGTTGGGCGTATTGAGCTCTCTGTTCTTGCTCGATATGTAGCCCCTCATTTCATTAGCAGGCTTCTTCACTGGGGATATGGGGTCATCATGTCCAAAGATGCGTTGGTGACACACATATTGACATTTCACACCCCGTATGATAGTTCTATTGGTTGTATTTATTCCCAGGTGAGAAACACAAGCAATCCACGGCATGAAGCGAGGTAGCCTTCATTTGTATACTTCGGAGATGCTGCCGGAAACGATTCCGATTCCGAAGCGTCACGGAAGCCCATCGCATCGGTCACATGACCGCCCGCATTTTCGGGACGGAACAACCTGCGGGCCGATTCCGGAGGGGCAAATGACTGATTGGGTTTATTGATAAGTATTTTCGGCCATTTTGACTCACTTTGGCTTCAACATCCCCCAATTCTCCTCCACCTCCCACCCTTCGCCTCAATTGCGCCATGACGAACATGACCCCAGAGGAGCGCTTCGCCCTCATCAATGATAACCTCGCTGAGATCCTTAACCCGGATCTTATCGAGGGTATCTTGAAGGAGGGGAAGAACCCAAAGGTCTACTGGGGTACTGCATATTTTCCTTCTGATCAAGTTCTCGACATTCGCTAATGTTTATCTACTCTGTACAGGAACTAGTCCCACCGGCAAGCCGCACTGCGGTTATTTCGGTACGAACATCTTCCTCCCCCCACGCTCGTCCTATTTGTCGCATCCTGTGACCTCTCCCACTGACTTCCTTAACTACATACAGTCCCCGCCGTCAAGATGGCGCAACTTCTCGCCGCTGGATGTGAGCTGAAGGTGCTCCTGGCTGACATCCATGCTTTCCTCGATAGTAGCAAGAGCCCGATCGAGCTGGTCGAGCTCAGAGCCGAGTATTACCGGAAGACTATAACTGCTATGCTGCATGCTGTCGGTGTCTCGACGGAAAAGCTGGAATTCGTGCTTGGAAGCTCCTACCAAAAAACACCTGCCTACTGCTTTGACGTCTACAAACTCTGCTCGATGGTATCGGAACATGACGCGAAGAAGAGCGGCGCGGAAATCGTCAAGCAGTCAGACAATGCGCCACTAAGCGGCCTGCTCTACCCTATCTTGCAGGTTTTGGACGAGGAGCATCTCGGTGTCGACGTGCAGTTCGGAGGAATCGACCAAAGAAAGCTGTTTGCTGCCAGTCAGGAATGGCACCCTAAACTTGGATATAAAAAGGTATTCATATATACACACCATTTCCTCGGATATTTGACCCCAACGCTAACTCCAAAACACAGCGCGCACACATCATGAACCCAATGGTAAATTTTCATCTTTTTTTCCCTCTCTCTCCCTCTTTAGCCCGAGAGTACGTTATTAATAATTGTTCGATAGGTCCCTGGATTGACTGGTGGCAAAATGAGCTCGAGCGAAGAAGGTACTGCTGTCCTATGATGATACTAAACCCGAGTCCCCTCGTTTGACAACCCAGTACTGACAACCCCCCGCTAGACAGCAAGATCGATCTCCTCGAAACCGAGGATTCCATCCGGAAGAAGCTCCGCAAAGCGCAGGCCGCCCCGAAAGAGATCGAGAACAACGGTGTCCTCGCCTTCGCCGAGTATGTCCTTCTGCCGGTATCAACGTTGAAGACCGGCCGTACCGAATTCCGTGTTTCGCGTGAGAGAGACGGACTCGAACCCTTGGTTTACACGAACATCAAGCAAATGCAGGATGATTACAAGAATGATGTGGTACGTTTTATTCACCTATACATATATCTATCCATGCGTGGTTATCATCTTGTTTGGTGGATAAGTTAAGACTGACATAACCTGTCTTGTCTCTCTAGTTGACCCCCCAATTGCTGAAACCGGCTGTGGCCGATGCTCTGGTTGAGCTGATGGCCCCGATCCGGGCTGCGTTTGAAGCATCGCCAGAATGGCAAGAGCTTACCCTGAAGGCTTACCCGCCACCGGAGCAAAAGAAGAAGGTCAAGAAGGCGAAGGACAAGGGTTCTCGCTACCCCGGGGCGGGCAAGGCTGCGGAGATACCCACTTCTACTCCCAAGGAGGAGGAAAAGCAATAGATTAGACCATTAAGAAGTTCCTGATTTATTGGGTGAGATAAATTGCATTGGTTGTTTTTGTTCGTCTTGTGTTAGATACCACTATGTATGATTGCTTTCCTTTCCAATTCAAGTTAAGCAAGCTTTCAGCGGTAATGGGAATTGCGTGGAGTCGTAGTCTGCCGACTTTTTTACTATTTCCACCCATCATCATCAGGGTGGGAATCAAATCAATAAGTAGAGAAATAAATAATGTATGTCCCATTACAGCAGATGCTCCTAGGTACAAGAATTCACAACAATCCGAATAGATAGTCATGAACTCATGGCAAGCTGAATTTTAACAAACTATACACAGTTGAAGCCAAACACAAACAACTGGATCCATATCCAACATGCAATCGGTTAGAAAATGGAATGCGCTCAGATGCCAAGCTTGAAGGAAATAAGATGGAGAAGGATGAAAAGTAAGAAAGAAAAAGAGCCTAAAAGAGAAGAAGGACGAGACAAAGAAAACTCATCCATAGCCAAGAAAAAAACCGGAAACTGATGCCCCAACATGACTTGTCATATTGGGTTGAGTATATAGAGGAGAGGTTTACCGCCCCCCCCTTTTTTTTCTTGTTTCTATGTGGTCGGTTTGCGAGCGAGGATCCATCGTCGTCTTACTCCCCCGGTTAGTACTTCATATGCATATCGATAGTCTATTCTTTCGTTTGAGGGTATAACATGTAACTGATAGATTTAAGTCTCACGACCTTTTTCACCACCCCAAGAGATTTGGCGCGTGCGAGGCGTGCCTTGCGAGCTCGACGACCCCGATGCTGCACTTTCTGAGTTCCCAGTCTTCGTGTCGTCAGTGAATTGAACCTTGCTCGGGATCTGGCGAATCTCGTCATCGCTTTCGGAGTCCTCGTCGACTGCGATATCTTCACCAGAGTCGGAGTTATCCGAGTTGTTCAGCTCACCGAGCGCGGCGAGACGACGACGTCGTTCGGCAGGTGTTTCACCTGTATCGTCCATAACAAATTGCTGGGGCCGAGGGGACAATCCGGCAGCCTCGCGGAGCTGTGCTGGAGGAACTCGCTCAGTACCGTCGTCGTCAGAGTCCCTGCGGGAGTGAGGACGCGAGGTAGGACTGATAGTGCCGCGGCGTTCTTCGGCTGCGGTACCCTGGCGGAATCGTGCTAACGACGCGGCAACATTTCCGCCGGGGGCAGTCGCATCGTATTCATCGTCGGTTACATCGCTGCCAGAAGTATAGTCGTCATTATCATCGGAGTCTTGGCGGCCAGCAGCAGTCATTTGCGCACGCTCGTTGGTGGACGGACCGGATGCAGATTGACGACGTTCCTGTCGTTCGGCCTCGCGGGCAGCATCCTTAACATGCTCGGGTGCGGTTTGCTCTTCAACCAGCTCACGACGTGCCCTGGGACCGAGATTGCGGAGCTGCTGTACGAATTCATGCTTGTTCATTCTCCGGCTCTTGCCTCCGCTGTCTTTCTGATCGGTGCCTTCGTCGTCGGCGACAGTAAACCGAAGGCCATCATCCTTCAGCCAGTCATCGTCATCAGGCTTCTTTTGACCGGCCTGTGATGGCTCGCCTTCATCTTCCATGCCTAGCCAGGTGCCCATGCGTTTGATAACGGGTCGCACTGGTGCAGTAGCATCGGGCTTGTCGGCAGAAGAGGGAATAGAGTACTTCTTGATGACCTCACCCTCCTCATCCTCAACAATGATGGTATTACCGAATTGGTAGGCATGTGCAGAGCGATGCTTGGCCTTGGGAACCTTCTTCTCACCGGCATCCTTCTCAGTTCCTGAGCTCTCAGGCTCCGCAGCAGCGGTCTTACCAAAGCCCATCCATTTACCCAGACGATGACGGGCCTTCTCCAGTGGGTGACCAGCTTTCTCGCCGATGGCCTGTTGGATATCCTCGCCTTCAGACTTCTCGTGCGGCTGACTCTTGGATTTGGCAAATTCACCGGACTTATCCTTTTGCAGTTTCTGGCGTTCGGCTTCTACCTGTTGCTTCCTCTCTTCGGGTGACTTGTGACCGATTTTATCGGTTCGGAGGACATTGCCCTCCTCATCTTCAATAATCAAGTTATCTCCTTCCAAAAAGAGTTCTACTGCAGCCGGATGGGGGGATCGCTCGGTCTCCTTGTTGAGAGGGGACTCGCCAGGCTCGGTCTTGTCACGTTCTTCGGTTTCGTCCTTCTGTTCCTCTTCTGACTGGAGTCGCTGGGGCATAATCGCCGACTGACTGATTGGGCCGCCAGCATCGTCAGGGCCTCGGCGACGGCGGCGTCTACGGTTCTTGCGCTGTCTCACAGGAGGAGTCTCGGCGTCTTCATCATCGCGAACCCGACGCAAGAAGTTGCCAGGAACACCAATCGGAGGCAGAGTACCAGGAGGATATTCGGGTTCGTTTGACGAATCCTCCAAATCATCAGCTTTACGGAAAGACATTGAGCCCTTCGCCAACGACTGTACGCGAGGCAGACGATTCATCCATGATGGGCCCTCTTCATTCGCGGTGGTGTATGAAAGCGTGATGGTCAGGGTGTTAATGCGCTTTCCAAGCGTGAACACGGCAATTGACGAGCCATGGACCAAGATGGACGAAATCACCATGAAGGCGGTGATGGGCCAAATCAGTTGCACCACATAGTAGTCAGCGGTTCCAGCTTTGGGAAGCTCCGATTCCGTGAGAGGCTGAGTACTATCCGTTTCTAGTTCTGCGCGAGCGAGAATGCAAGCAAAGATGGCACCGACACCAATGGGACCGAAATGACCCGCGAACAGCGCTTCACGCCACGTTTTGACGTCCGGTATGATAGGTTTTAGGGCCAACATGATAGGTATTCGACGGAAGAAGATTATCAAAAGTGCGATGGCCACGAGTCGCCATGGGACGAGACCAATGCTGGGATTGTTGAAGTCCTCCCAGGGCACAATGGCTCCCAGGTACACAAAGTATGCCAAGTTGAGCAACAAATCAATGACGTTGGAGACATGCGACTCCTCTGTCTTCTCCGTGAACCATCCATCGTTACTGAAACCAACTCCAGCGGCAAAACCAATCAGCAGATCGTCCATGCCCAACAAACTGCCGGAACCGGCGCAGAAGACCGCCAGTACGAAGTAGAAGACTAGAAAGCTCTCACGATCGATCAATCCCTTGCGCTCGGCAAGTTTTATGGCATGACGGGCGAGGTAACCGATGACGAAACCAAAGATAGCGCCCAAGACACACTCGTAGAGAATAGTTACACAGATCCAGTGCAGGGCAACTTCATTGGGGTGATGCATGTAGCGCAGGATATAGAATGACAGGTAAATGAAGGGGAAAGCCATGCCATCGTTGCAGCCCGACTCGGCAGACAACAGGTCTCGCAAATGTTTAGGGACCCGCTTGGCGAATTTACCTTTACCGACGACGGAGGAAGCTAGGACAGGATCCGTGGCGGTGACACATGCGGCGCACACCAGACTTTCGATCCAGGAAAGGGGTTCAACTAACCACCAAATGAACAGACTGGTAATGAGCCAACCCCAGGTCATCACTGGGACCAAGAGTAGGAAGACGGATCTCCAGTGTCGCTCCATATATGCCTTTGGCAATTCGACCCCGACGGCAAAACATTGGACGACCAGGACGATGCGAGAGCACTCGAGGGTGATCTTGTCGACATTTCCCCAAGATAAGGGATTGAATAGGTTGGCCGCATGGGGTCCGAAGATGATCCCGCATAGAGTAGCGACGGTGGCTTCGCCGATGTAGAGCTTTTCCTTGACGAAAAGGGAGCATAACATGAAGAGACCAGTGAAGCCACCCAGAATCATGTAAGCCAAATGTGGCTTATCGATATCCAGATGGTCCCAAGCCATGGCGACTGTAGGGCCCGTCGGGAAACTTTATGGCCAATCTCGATCGGTCTCGTTATCGTAGGTGTCGCACGTGGTATACAAGCCAGTGAAATTGTTCAATCAAGCTATAGAAACCGGCCCCGAGAGTCGCAGGATCGCGAAAGTCGGCATACCTCGGAGAAAACGAGGGAGGAGGTGTGACACGGGAGAGGCGAGCTGAGAGTTGTCGCACGGGAGCTGCAGTGTTCTCTGCAAGGGGGAGGAAGCATTAGTGGATTTCAGGTCGGAGAATTAAATAGAGAGGAAGGAAGATGATCAGATCCGCATTGAAAAGAAGGAAGGGAGATCTCGAGAGCACATGTTGTATGAGAGTGAGCGAGAGGAAGAGAGGAAGAAGAAGAAGGTTGGGTGAATGACGACAGGCGCTTACCAGATCGGGAACCCCAGGCAAAAAACCGAACGCAGCGTAAAGTAAATCGATATACTTGTTGAATCGTCCCTTTGCCAGTGATGATCAATTCTTGAAGAACAACAGGAATGTATGCACGACAAGACCTGTGACAAGACCAACAAGAGTGTCAAGAAAAAGTCAAGCAGGGACAAGCAGACGCAAAGAAGGACAAGACTCTGGGCAAGGGAGGTGGGCGGGTTTTCCCTTAGCACGAGGGGGGAAAATTCAGGACGACCAAGAATCGCGCCCCATCCCGAGACCCAGAGCCAAGGCTGGGCGTCATGGCGCCTGATTTGGTGTGATCTGGGGGAATTACTGTCCAGGAGTCAGTGAGTTAGTACGATTTTAGGTGTTGCTCGGGTGGGGATTTTTTATTTGCGAGTGAGAGAAATTCGGGTTAAAAAAAGACAGGAAAAAAAGAAAAAAGGAAGTGATCAGCAATAAGAGATATATAATTATTTCTCAAGTGAGGTATTTTCATTACATCCAGGATTTTTGTTCCTCTCTCGCTGTCGCTCTCCCATAGATTCGGTGACCGCCCTTATCGAAACCAAATCAAATGGAATAATTCCTATTAATATCCTCTTTCTCTGGATGATTGCGTATATCTGGGACTATCAGACCCAAACGACGAAAACGCCCAGCCTTGCAAGGCTGCCAAGGTCCTCGATGATTGGTCCCTCTGCACTATGCCCCACCGCCGAGCGATCCACTTCGGGTCATCCTTTGGCTGACTCATCACGTTCCATGGTTTCTTATCCTGAAACACGAAACAGCAGCTTATATGCACATAATATATGTACATAAGTCCCTAATAACATGGAGATTAATTATCCTCCTCTGGATCGTAATCATTGAAAAACAAAACAAAAAACAATCAGAGTTTCTGTAATCATTCTTCTTTAGATCTCGGCCATTGATCATCCGATTCTCCGACTGTTCAACACGTTATACTGCAGTTACCTTAGTTTACTGCCAGGTAACTTTCTACTGACTATCCCTATCCAATTTCCTCATTCGCGACGAACAATGGGGGGAAAAAAAAGAGAAAACCAAAAAAGAAAAAAAAAAAAGCAATCATGATGACAACGTGGTCAGAGTATAATTAAATCAACCAGGCTAAACAACAGCGAACACGGCACATTTCGGCGACATTGTATCCACCCGAAAAAAACAACAACGAAAAGAGGCAACAATGCAGAGAGAAGAAAGGTAATCACAAAATTCGACACATCTCGCCGGTTATCCCCATTTAATCCCCCAGTGGCATTCCCTCCACTTGGTCACTCAGTGACCGCCAATTATCCGCCTGCAGCTCCGAGTACTTTACCCGTTCTTGACTCCAGTCCTGATGCAGTCGGCTGATGTGATACTGGCTCTGTTGGAAATACACCAGCTCGTCCCGAGTGCATTCCTTGATGAACACCCCACGCGCGTGTTGCTGCACAATTGATTCTTTGTCCTATTATTGGTCACCGTCAGCTTGTCACCCCTCTTCGAATCTTCTTCTCGGTGGCTGGCGACCGATCTTACCTTGAAAATCGACTCCTCAACCTTCTCAATCTCTCCCGGTTTGACCGTTCCCTGGGGTCGGCTGCGCAAATCCTGCAGCTTCCGCTCACTGGTCTCAATCCGTCGTTCCAGTTGTGGGATGTTGTTCCGCGCGTAGCGATCCCGTCGGTCAAACATTTCTCGCACACCAACCAGGCAGTCCCGCTGCTGTTTCAGATCCTCTAACATACCATCCTCCCATGCTCGGGCCTCATCCTCTAGCAGACTCTGGCTGGAAGAGAGGTGGCTGGCCGTCGCCTTGATCCCTTCGTTTAAAAGAGGCACGTCGTTGGTGTCGATGGCATATGTATCGCGTGTCATCTCTGTCAGCGATTGAAGCGCCAGGGAAAATCGCAGGTGATCCGCTGCCAGCCCTTCATTGCGCTTGGCCAATCGCTCCAGCAGAGCACAGAGGTTAATATATACCTCCGCAGACCGCTTGACCCCACTCCGAACGGTCTCAAACGTATCCGTAAGCGTAGACGGCAGGGAATCCTCCAGCTCTGGGGGCAGGGTCTTCGCGTAAAATTCGTCCTGGACCGAGATCGTGGCTTGTTTCCGCCAAACCGAGAGCTCCTTCTTTGATATCAGAATGCATCTATTCAAAGGTGGGGGAACGACAATTGACATACCGTGGGGACAGTCAGAAACATGATGACCAGCTGCTCCTGGCTTATGACTGGATGTCGAACGAGCGCATTGGTGAAGCGCACAAGGCCGCGTCGGCGTTTGTCAAGGAAAGAGTTGGAATCCGCTGCAAGGTGAGTGCCATTGACTTAGAGTTGTGAAAACCAAAGGTGAGTAAGTTTTCGTAGCGAGGTCTTCGCTGGGACGTACCTGAGATTCTTTTCGGTGGTAGAAGAGGGAGCTGTCGGAAAGGGTATCGCTTATGCAAACAATCCAAGAGCCAAACAAAATCACTGTATCGGCGGATGACAGTGCTTCCTCTCCGAGCACATTTTACTTCGTAATTACGATGTTGGAACATAAACATGCCCTCCTTCTCCGGAAGTAGAGTAACGGTGACAACCTCCTCCACCTGAGGGCTAGTCACCCTCGTGATATTCAAAGACCGCCGGCGGGGGTTGGAGTCCCCACTATCACCACCAGGGGGCCCGAAGCCTCCAAGTCCAGCTCGGACGGGGCCCCCGAGTCCGCCACCGCTTCCTGTACTTCCGAAGCTCTCCCCCCAACCAAAAGTCGCATTGTTGGATGGAGCCTCAGTTTCGGGTTGACCATTTGTACGGTTGTTATTTGGCACTTCGTTGGCTTTGTTCTCCTCGCCGCTGCGACCCGACCAGGCGTTGGTAGTTGACCGTACGCTCCCATACCCATTCAGTACAGCATGGTTGGATTCGGTTTGGGCATGTTTGTGGCCGCGATGGAGTTCAGGACTACTCCATGGATCGGCTTCCAGACCGCCCATCGACCCTCGTCCTGATCGTCGTGACTGCACCGAAGGGGGTTCTTGAACGGGAGTAACAGGGGGAGGCGGGGTGGCCGGACGTTCTTGCGACTGACCATGGTGGGAGGATTCTTGTTTTCTCCGCAACGCATCGAGATACGAGCTTTGTGGCACCGGAAGTTCTGTAGATAGGCTGGTTAATTGGGAATTTCAATTGGGCTGCGTGCGTTGGTGAAAGGACGTACTCCTTCGGCGATCATCCACCGCGTCGAACGTCAGATCTTCGCCCTCCTGCGCAAGGCCCACGAGCGCCAAGAGAACATTAAACTCGCCGCGACCAAGTCCAGTCGCACTATCTATATCGCCCGAAACCACAAGGTTGAGAATCTTGGCTTGATCAGTGGCGCTGAGGCCACTGCCTGACAGGATCTCCCTGACCGATGTCAAGCCGACACCTGATCCGACGCGATCGCCGACACTCAGGATTAGATCATAGGCATCAATATAACTGTCGGGGATATCTGCATCGTTGAGGAGGGTTTTCACCAGCTCGTGGCGGGCGGTGCGCTTGGCTGTATTGGTGTTCCAAGGGGAGCCGGTGTCGTCGTCAGCAAAGAGGTTAGCTCCCCCGCTGCTTCCCTCGTCGGCGAAAAGCGAGGACTTGGACCTCTGCGCGGAATTGGCCATGGAGGAATCCTCAGGGGATGTCCCAAACAAGGACATGGCGTGCGTTGGAGAAGGTAGGGT
The DNA here is from genome assembly GCA_015844325.1 of Aspergillus nanangensis. Classification (NCBI taxonomy): domain Eukaryota; kingdom Fungi; phylum Ascomycota; class Eurotiomycetes; order Eurotiales; family Aspergillaceae; genus Aspergillus; species Aspergillus nanangensis. The sequence goes on along the minus strand of VCAU01000012.1, from coordinate 23,036 downwards.
GGGTAAGTTTTCTGGGAGATGGAGATGTGTCGGTGCGGAGGTGATGATCTGTGACGCTGTGGAGCTCGGTCGGGGGAGAGGGAGATAAGAACAACAACAACAACCACTGCCTAACAGAGATGGAGGCCAGGGTAAATTTATCAGTGAAGAGGATCAATTAAGGAAAAAGAGCCTGCTTTTCCCAAGAGGTTAGGCGAAGGGCAAACCGGAGGGAGCAGTTGTCAGGAGAAATCAAGGAAGAGGGAGAGAGAGTGAGAGAGCGAGACCAGATGAGGTGATGCGCCGCACTAGTCCCGTCTGGTCCTCGTCTTGCTTCTCTTCTATACTAAACCGGTTCCTACTCACCAACATCCAACGCCAGAGTCCTCGAATACAGACTAAAGTTCTTAATTTACATTGAGTGAACAGGAAAAGGATTTAGGATTAGCGGGGGTTCCTTGTATGATAACCCGAGATATTGCTATTTGCTTCTATATTCATAAAACCATTCTAGGCTACTATGTATATTCTCAGTCACACACACCAAGCACGCACTCAATGCTAATCTATAATCTCACTTATTATATACATACCGATAAGGGTTTTGTTATATGCCTCCTTCGCTAGAACTCTCCGATGCCTGTGCGCTCCCTGTTCCGTTGGGTTCACAATATGGTTCCCCCGCCATCGACATCGGAAAGTACCCATTCCGAACCAATAGATCTTGCCATTCTCTCTTTCCGGTCCCCAAGACTAGAGAAGCATTGGTGTCTGGAGGGAACCATCGTTCCTTGCGAGTGTCTGCCTTATTACCTCCTTCAAGCGCCGCTCGACTTGCTCGCGTCTTCCGTACACGTTTCGTCCCTTGAACCTCCTGTGATAGTAGACCGCTTAGTTGCAGCCGATGTTGCTCTAGACGGAGATCAAACGCCATGATCGCACGGATGTACGGCCCCAGGTCCTCTGCAATAGGCTGGAGCCCATTTTCAAACGATGGTGCCGCACGTCCAGTGGGTGGAGGAAATACATAATCCGTCCTCATAATCGGCGCAAATGATCGAAGGAATTCGGTATGTGTGGAACCTGCCGATTTGGGCTGGGTAATCTTGGCCAGGACCTTTGCAGCCTGCGTGCTTTCGATGTCCGTAGGAGGCGAAGGCTGGAAAGTTCGTCGTATAAACGCATGGAATGTGCTAGCGACATCTTCGCGGAGCGACGAGTAGTGGCTTGGAATCAAGTCAACACCCAAGAGTGGGTAACCTTCAATGTAGTTCGCTCGTTGCTTTTCAGATGTGCAACAGGTAGATGTGTCCAGAATGTCCTATGAAAGTTAGTTATTTTTATTTTTATTTTTATTTTTTTGTAAAAAAAAAGCCTCCTGGCGGAAGAGAAGATCTGACAATCCAAACTTACCATCCTATGATCAAGCGGACAATCAATACTGAGGATGTCAAGCGCACTCCTGCTATCCATCAGATCGGAGAAATGCCGGAGCTCCTTAAGTTGCCGCTCCTTGGACGAGTCTTCTGTGGGAGATATAACTCGATCTATATTGGACATCTGTTCCGAGTCCTGCAGACTGAGTTGCCACCAGGCGAGAGACTCCCGCTCGGGTTCAACTTCCCCGTCTAATCTGTCGCTCAATATTATATCGCGACTGAACCAACCCATGTATCGTTCGTAGGTATTGAGGCTGATGACCCTTAACCGGTTTCCATCCTCATCGAGGTCGCACCCACGGGGCCATCGATCAATAATCCAATCAAGACCAGATTTCTCGCTACCCACAGCCATCTGACACCAGAAATTCAACTCAGCTATGGATCTCCTCAAGTCCTTCCCAGTGCTAGCATACAGCGCATTGAGCGCTTCTCGTTTCAGTAAGTGGCCTTCGTTCGCTGCGAGCAGGAGGAGATAGTCGACGGCAATATGCTGGGGAGGGGCTCGAAATCGTAGTATCGCATGGGGGGAAATATCATTAACGGGAATGAGATTCTCGTCATTGCAGGTGATAATAATGGGACGTCTAGACTGACTGATCAATGTGAGAACACCAGACCAGAATTGTTTGTCCTCTTCGAAAAGAACGTCGGCCTCCTCGAGCAGAATAAATGACTGTTTCTGTTGCTTGGTTCGTTTTTGATCATTTTCTTTTTTGCGTTCCTGTTCCTTTGGCAGACTGCTTTTCTTTTTATTCACACCAGAAGATCTGAAGAAACCATTCAGCTTGTTCTGCTTGACGTCGCTGGTTGTTGCATCGAGAGACGGACATTCGGTTTTCTCCTCGCCGCCGTTCATGTTATGCACGAGATGGTTGCGAGTCATGTCCCCAACGCGCTCCAAAATGTCCCTTGCGTTACGGCGGCTACCAGGGTTGATCTCGAAAACTTCGAAGTCAAGCTCCTTCGCAACGGCGTATACAGAAGCTGTCTTCCCACAACCGGAAGGCCCACTAACAAGAATTGCATTGGAAAACCGGCCTTTTTCACCACCGAACTTCAAGTCAAATGCTCCATCGCCGCTCCTGATAACGGTTCGTCTGGGGGTGACAGTCACATCGCCGGCTAGTTCATCGTCTGAAGAGACCTCATCTAGTTGATAATCCTCATCTGAGCTCGATACTATGAATCCGTCTAGTTTGTCAGACTTCTTGCGCTTCTTTCTTGCTTTTTCATCTTTTTTGTCGGTCTTGTCGGCCCCCTTAGATAGTTTTCCAGTGTCAACAGCGGAAACCATCAAAATTTTTAGCCAATCTCGTAGCATGGTCACTTCCCTGGTGACTTGGAGGACTTGATCGACGGAATTAGGGGCATATTTTTGACCCCAGAGCTGGCCATCAAGCTCTCCGCGGTCGAAAGGACTGAGAGTATCAGGGATGGAGGAGTGTAGCCCCGCAATGGCAGGATGGCAAGTGTTGCTTAGAGAATCCTTTTGGGTACCGCACAACGAGTTGTGGGATAATTGTCTGGTAACTGCGGTCTGAAGAACATGGCCGCTGGCGACATTTCTTCCAGGTATGCGCAAGGCTCGTGGAGGATCGTTATGAAGGCCCTGCAAGTCCGCAGAGAGCACACTCTCATCGTCACGAATGCTGACAGCAGCCATTTTTTCTTTCTTGGGGCCTAGTCCCAAGGCATAACATATGTCGCTCTGTTGAGATGTCGAATTGCTTTCGAGACCCCTAACGTGCGAGAGGTCTCTCGGTGGCCATATTGGGGCGGCCGGCTCGGGGAGTTTAGATGGGCGATGCTTAAAGGAAGTGAATGTTTTCGTAAATGGGGAGGAGTTTTGGAGCGGTTGTGTATTCTTCTGATCTGGAAAAGTCATCATGTTTTGTTCGTCATCGGGATTGGTGGGCTGATTGAGGGGATCTGGTTTGCGAGAGGGCTTTTTCATGAAAAAAGGGTGAGTAGTCTTGGGTGGTTCATTTCGTTTAACCGGGGGAACCACGGGAGCTTGACGTTGTTGAGGAGGTACATGTCTTGTTCTGCTGTTAAGAATGTTGTCAACCAGAATTGCAAAGCCATCCTCTGTTCCTTTTGAGTATCTCAGGATGACCATTTTGCTTTCGTCAACTGCACCCTTCTTGGCTCCTGATTTTGTATGCTTGGATTTTCTTCCTGTTCTTTTCTTCCCATTCTCCGATGATTTATGAGCAGGGGAGCTTAGAAGTTTTCCGTTTGAATTCAATTTAATGGTTTTCCGCGTGGGTGATTTCTTCGTGTCGGCGTCTGTATGTTGGATCACATCGCAAACGGGGTGAGTTGTTGGCGTAGATGGCTGTGATTTTGGCTGGGAGGTCGCATCGGGCATCCTCTGCTCGTTGGTAGAGGAGCCATAGTTGTCAAAGTTGTCTGTACATTCACGCAACACTTTGTCATCCGCCGGAGGAGTGCTATCTGGTAACGTTTGCAGGTCTCCGCCTGGTCCTTCATCACGTTGAGAGGATACACATTTTGTGATTGATCCACGGGCGGTATCAATGTCGTTCTGTTTGTCTGTCTTCCGTCGCTTTCTTCTACTGTTATTGGGGTCATGCTCGAGTGTAGTCTCCTTTTCCGTCATGGGAGTGACATTATTGAGGTCATGATGCGGAAGTATCCCATTATCAAATGGGCCTTGGGGGTGTGTTTCTGTTGATGGAATGAGACGTATTAATTCACAGCCCACTGTGACAAAGAGCAGGATTGTAGCAACCTTTTTTGAAGAATGGATGGATGGCTCGATGCCCTTCTTGTCCCATTGCCATAGGTCACGAGGTACATCTATACGATGAGCCTATGCTCATCGGGAGGAGATTGGGAGGAAGGCACAATCATGGAACATATGATATGGAGAAACTCATATGGGGCAGGGAGGTATGTAGACTAGACAGTGTAAAAGAGAAGTTGAGGTAGAGGAAGGTATTGGAAGTTAGTAAGGAAGGCAGGAGTGATTAAGGAAATCAAATCGAGGCACGAAAACGCGAAGAGGCGCGTGTCCCGCGCAGCCAATAATGAGCTGCACGTCATTTGGTGGTGTTTGACGTGTTTGTTTGATATTGTCTTGTTGTAGTTAGTGTCCCACTAACCCGGTTGAGGATGGTTCCGGGATCGGAGAAATGTAAATCCTAGAAATTTTTAGGATCTCATCGAGATTGACACAAGTTCGGCGCATCGCAGCAACTTTTCGACGACGCTCTTGCTCTCTATACCTGCGACTTTCGTCGCCTTCTCTTACTTCACTGCTGTCGCCATGGACCTTCAAACTCCCTCTGTCCTGGCCCAATTGCCTCGGCCATTACACGCTTCAACTGGCAAAACTCGTATCGGCGAGGTCTATCGTTTGGCCGACTCCAAAAAGCGCAAGCGCTATGAGCTTGCTGTCGCTGTCGACGGAGAGGGAGTAAATATCTACAATGTATGCTACTGTCATTGAATTATCTCTCAATTGATACTAAATCCTTCAGATCCAAACACCCAAACTCGTCACTTCTTACGCAGTTCCTCCCCAATCGTCTTTCTCCTGTCAGCCCTGCTCCGTCCGCAGAAAGCTTTCCCACAAGGTGAAGAGACAAACTTATGTCGCCGTGAACCCTCAAAAGGAAATCAAGTCCTTTGTGGAAGAACACAACGGATCGAGTGCCCCGACTATCTCCTCCACATCCTTCTCCGTGAAGGACTCAGATAGCCCAACCATCTTCGTCGGTATTATCCCGACTGTTGCAGCTGAAGGCAAGGAGGAGAGCGACCCTTTTGAAATTCTTACAGTGCACCAAGATGGTCGCGTGCGCCGTCTCACATCTGGCTTAGATGTACAACGTTGGAGCCTTCATCACACCGAACTCGCCAAGGTTTCTTCGACCCGCGAGATCAGCTCATGCTTTCTCGTCGAATTTGAGGATGCTCGGAAATCGCTCTTCAAGAAGAGGCAAGACATCGTGGCTCTAGCTCTCGGAGATCTAACAGACTCTGGTGTGGATCAACCCTCTGTGTTGCTTCTTGTCTCTCGTCCCAAGGGCTCCAAAAATATCGACGTCAATGAAGTGCAGGTCCACATGTTCTCCGTCCCGACCAATGTTCCCTCGCAAACCATGAACCTCGATGAAAGCCAAAAGATGCGACATTTGCTTACTGTTAGCATCCCAGAAGTTGAGGGCCAAGGCAAGCTTCCCAGTGCCACTTTGCAATGGGATTTCCATTCTGCATCAGCCGGTCTGAATCTTTCCTTCGACAAGGGTTTCCTGAACTTCGATCTCTCTCAATATTCTCCAACCGTTACGTCGAAGTTTATTCTGGAAAACGAACAATTTTCTTCCGTGATGCGCATCTCTCCTCAATCTGTGATTGGTGCGGGATCTGAAATTATTGCGTTATTCGACACGCAGTACAATTCAATCCAGCGAAGCATCCCAGTCAAAGAACTTCCGACCAACGGCGAGAACCGCAAATCCCCCGCTGTCTTTATCGGCTATTTCGCAAAACTCGGTCTCGCAGTCGCTACTAAAGGAAACGCTCTGATCGCATTCGACCTGAGCACCTCGCGAACTCCTGCAGGGTCCTCGCTCAAGCGCCCCAGAGACGGCCTCCTTATCGATGCCATCGGCCGCGGCATCGCCTCATCCTCGCCGTGGGACCCCTCGTCCAAAAAACCTCGCACTGAATTCACAGCTGCACTTGGCTTCACCGCAAAGGAGGAAATCGAAAAGTGGAACAAGCTTTCGCACGATCTCCAAAAGTCCTCTCACTCCAAGGATGCCGCCGCTTTGGACCGTGCTGTGCAGGAGTACTTCAAGGATGGCTTTCCTCCAAGAGACCAATACATCAACCCCGAAGTAATCTCGTCAATAATCTCCTGCATCTTCTCGCTACAAGATACCGACGCAGTCACTACTGACAAGCTGTCCTCCACCCCTTCTGTTCGTGTGTCCGTTGATCTTTGGCCCGAGGCCACCTGCACCTGGCTCATCGAACGCGGTGCCCTCTCCCCAGCCAATGCCGAGATCGTCTTGCGCCGTGCCATTAAACCACGCATATTGCCTCAGCTTCCAACCGGCGCCTTCGCCCAGGCGCTCATCGACTCGGACCCGTCTTTCGACCGCCTCATCGCCGTGCTCAAGGGCCCCGTCCTCTCCTCCCCAGACGACCTTGCCTACGCCCTCAAGACGTTCATCAACACCGCGCGCTCTCACTACCTCGAAGACGAGGATGCCCCCAAAGCCCTCACGAACGGTGGCGACCCTTCCACAACCCTCACAACAGCCGGACCCACATCCCTCGAAACCATCTTCTACGGCCTCAACACCACTCTCACGAAACTCAACTTCTGCCCTCTGTCACAACTCACAACCATAATCCGCTCTACCCTCTCCCGCTCCGAAATCATCTCCCTGGTTCACCATCTACGCCTTTCCCTCGCAACAGGAGGTTACACCTCACGCTTCACCGAGAACCCGCCCACGCCCGTTTCGCAGTTCCAAACCACCCCACCCCTGTCCCTCGACGTTATCGCGAACCTACTCAACGCCGCCGTCGATGCCATCAGCCCATCTGGGTGGATCTCCGCCGGCCTCACAGATGATGACTCGTACCACAGCGAAATGGAACTCATCAACGACCTCAAGTGTGAAATCTCGGCTGCTCTTGCCGGAATCGAAGAGACGACGTACCTCAAAGGCATGCTTCGCGAATATCTCCTCTACACAGAAAACGTGCAGCGGTCGCTCAGCGGCAAGAAGATGTCTGCCGACGAGGAACGACAGAGGGAAGAAACTATATCGACGCTGATTCGCCACGAGAAGCTCAACGGCGCGGATCTGATGGTGTTTCCTTCGGCGGATGATCTGGAGGGATATGAAGGTGACCCGACGGGCAAGATGTTGCCGTTGTCGCTGAAGGCGCCGTCCAATGATGTTAGCAGGACGAAGGTCAAGAAGTCGACGGGAGAGGTCAAGACAAGGAGTATTCGTGAGATTGGACATCTGCGACGCAAGGCCGCTGGCAAGTATGCGTTTGAGAGACTTGTTGTATAGATTATGTGCTCTCGTCTTCTGTGAGGAAGATGTTTTTTTATCTCATAAAAAAAAAAGTAGAATGAATCATGGATGTATTTATTATCTTACTATGGTTAATATAATGTAAATAAAGTTGATTGATATTTTACTTATATTTTGGCCATCACTACTTCAACGGACAAGGCAATTCGAACGATCAATTAAAGTCAATATATACATTGGTGTAACTATATACGAACCGACATCTGCTAGCTAACTTCGCTAGCTTAGTGATGCCAGTTTACCACCCGGCGCATCTCAGTGTATCATTTTATGCGTCACCATAGAACAGGAAAAACAGGTATGGGTATCGTGGACAGAGAGATCTGTAAATAATTCCACCAATGGTCCGCTAGATCATATCTGCGGTCAAGTTAAGAAGCCTGGCCCATCCTTCGTACCAAAACTAACACTCGGGAGACGTATAAAAAAAACATCATGAAAGAGGGGGGTTGTTGGGGGGGGACACAAATTTGAGGACAGAAGACGACGCGCTTAATGGAATAATAATAACATGGTCATATCGCGTAAAGTGATACAGACAGACAGGATTCGTGGCATGGATCAAACAACCGGCTCTGGCCGCAAGTACAGTCGCAGAGCGGAATGTAGACATGAATTAAGTATGGAGACATTAAAAATCAGCTGGTGGTAAGGGAGCTCTCGGAGCGCTCTTTCAGTCGGAGTGCTTGGGCTTCTAACGAGCGAGCCATAAGTTTGGTCACGGGCCAGACGGCAGCGCGATCAAGAAGGCTCGCAGTGGCTACTAACACCTTGCAGCCATAGCCACCTTCCACAACACTAGGGAGTCGTTGCAGGACGCTGAGCGCTGCCGCGGACACCCCACTTTGAATTTCCTTTTGCATCTTCCCCTCGATGCTGGTCAAAATTTCTTTTGTTTTGTCCAAGAGTTTGCAGTCCTTCTCGTCTAGAAGCATAGCATTCGATGCCTGATTGAGATCGATTTCATCACGGCCCAGAAGGCCTAGGTAAGGTCCAACGCGCTCCTGCACCGTGGTTACCCACTCTGCCAGCACTTGAGCGCAATCAAACGCACACATAGCGCTTTGGATGGGTAGGTCTCGACAGGTGTATTCGGCAAAGGTATTCCCGAGTTGATTCGACATTGAAATGGAGTCTGCAGCGTAGAATGCGGCCTTGCGTAGATGTCTTTCACGTTTCGATTGACCCGGGCGATACATGCCTATCAAGTTTTGCATGGGGTTCTCCTGCGTCGGGGTCTTCGAGATCGCCAGATCTCCGACCCCTAGGTCCGCTACTGAATCGCGACGGTGGTGACCTTGGGCATCTGCGACCGCAGGATCTAGAATGTCTGTCGACATTTCGTCTGCGGGGTGATCGATCTCTGTGCCCCGTGCAAGCTCATCAGACATTGCATTCCAATCGCGCTGCCAGAAGGCCTCCTTGCATCGGCCGAGGTTCACAAAGAGCCTGACATACGCGAGATCAAGCAATGGGATACTATCCGCTGATAAAGGACCCGCTCCATATGGATTGGGACGCTCTAAGCTGTGCACAGGATTGCTGGCCCAGGCAGTCTGCCATGCACGCAACGCTGGTTCAATGTGTGCCTGCATCGCATCCGTTTCTCGGGACGTCCATTGGCGACCCATATGTCGCTGACGAGTTTCCCAAATGTAGTTGTGCAAGGCATAGATGAGCACCAAGCACCCAAACGTGCTGGGTCTCAAGTCACTGCTTGGAGCATCTTCAGAGGTCACGGACGGATTCGTTGACGGGGTGTGCTGTTGCTCTCGTTGGCCCGCAGTTAAAAGCGTTGTGAGAGCGGATGAAAACGACAACTCTTGATTTGTCACAATATTCCCGCTCATTTTTTTCCAAGCCTGGGGAGACTCGGCAGCCCATATGTCCTCCTGACATGGCAGCTGGAGGCGGATTTCGGAGTTGGTGAGAGCCGGAGCATGGTTGTAGGCCGATACTAAAAAGCAAGACAAAGAAAAGATAGCGTAAAGAGTACGCTTGCGCTCTTCTACGATCTTCCAATCCAGCCAGTCCCTGCGCTCCCTCGGATGGCCCATTGCAGGATTCCAACCTTCCTCGGCGGTACCAGAACCACCGCTGAGTGTGGTATTAAGATAATCCTGAGGCAGATCTTTGGCATCCAGATGGTGGGTTAATCCAGCTGCTCGAGCCAGGCTGACTAACGCAGCACAATGCGTGCTCGCGATATCTGCCGAAGTCTTGTCACCACAAGTGTGTCCATAGATGACGTTGAGCAGCATGGCCTGGACCAACCAGAGCGGGGTGTTGTGTACCGAGTTGTCGCGAGTGGGATTTGACCGGCTAATGGCGGAAGACATATCAGCCTTGCGACGTTCCTCGAGATATAGTTGAATCATCTTCTTGGCCGCTTCGAAAAGGTCCTTCGAGGATGCCGTGTCGAATTCATAAAGAGCACCAATTGCGGCCATGGAGAGAATCAAACAGCCACCGCCACCGGCGATACCGGTCGAGCTGAGGTTGAGGTGGCCGCTTGGGGTCCGGAGGTTGTTCGTATATTCGGGGGCTTGAAAATCCAGGGTCGGGATGTGAAGGAAAGGCATGTGAGGGTGGAAATAGGTGATGTAGGCGGAGATATAGCGTTGCATGTCTGGGGTGCTGGGAAGTTGACCGGAGCCGTTGAAGCTGGAGGAACGGGAAAAGAGTTCTCGACACTGCATCATACTACTGGCGGGTTGCGAGTACTTGCGGTGGTTGAAGCCGGTGGGTTGAGCCATGCTGGCTAGTAAAGCCTGTCGGGTGGAGTCTGTAAAGGTATCCGTGGAGGTTGGGGAATTGAGAGTTCGTAGGGCACTATTGGCGAAAGGCAGGTTGAGAGGATTAGGAGATTCTCCGCGTGTTGCCATAGAGGATGAAAACATACTCTGCGAATGTCCTCCCAACATGGGCTGGCCCACCGAAGTCATGGATGGAGGGGTGGCATACGTTTCAGAAAAAGGGTTCTGCGCCATCAACGATTTGGGAGACACCGTCTCCGGAGGGATTCCTAAATCGTTAAAAGCGGGTGAGGTGTAATCAATTGGAAATTGGTTGGATGGTGCCCCCGAGTGCGGTGGGAACGGATTGTGCCAGCTTGCAGAGGACATGGAGTAACGATGAGAGCCATCCATCATCGCCTCGCTGATTCCGCTTTGGCTACCCGTGCTCATGGCAGACGGCGACGACTCATCAATCGCGGATTCGTGATTCCCTTTCCCCATTTGCATGGAGTGGTCGAATCCGTTCATCCAATCAAAGGTGAAGTCGTCTTCCATCATGGCATCAGTCGGTGGCATCGGGTGCGCTCCCTGGGTATATGGAGATGACGGAGAGTCATGGCCGAATCCCTGGGGAGAGCCACCGAAATGCAGCTGGGCTGGGTTGATCGTGCTCCCATGACCCATGAACATCTCACCGAGACCGACATCAAAGCTCCCGTAGACAGGCGCCGTGCGAAGACCACCGGAGAGGTCGATGGGCAAACCAGATGTTTCCAACTTGGCAAGTCCGTTCACTTGGGGGTGACCGGCACCGTAACCACGATAGTCCATGGTTGAGCCTACCGGAGCAGAACCCAAACTGGGATGGTAGGCATGGCCTGGATGATGGCCCTGATGATGATGACCTTGGGGCGCTTGAGGTGGGTTGGTCGTGTTGGTGAGGCCCAGCGCCGCTCCATCGACATGGCTGATGGTGTTGGCCCTGGGACGCATGGCACTGGAGTTGCTGACGATGGAGTTCTTGCGAACACGATTGGCACCGGCACCGGCTGCGCCCGTGCTTTCTCTCCGCCCATTTCTGGGACGGGAAGACGGTGTTGTCGTCATGTGCAGCTTTTGCTGATGGCGAAGGAGCAGATCCCGACGAGCGAAGCATCGGGAGCAGTCGGGGCACTCGAAGGGCTTTTCTTTCGTGTGCGACCGCTCATGGCGCTTCAGATGCTCTAGTCGGGCAAAGGAGCGACCGCATGTGGTGCAGCCATGCGGCCTCGGCTTGTCCGTCTTGGGTGGGGGGATGTTGGCATTGGGGGTAGGATTCGTTTGACCGTTGGTATCGGTCTTCTTCGCCTCTTTGGTAGGCGCTGGTGGCGGGGAAGAGCGTTTGTTAGGAACTGCATCGTCCCTGAGAACCGGGAGACTCACCAGAGATATCACCGGGGACCTCGCTGATGCTGGCGAGATCCTTGGGGCTGTTGCCCAACTCTTGACCCACCATTGTGTCTATGAGCATACTATTCCGCCTGGTAACAACAAAGGCGGCAATCAGCGGGTGTTTGTGGGGATGTCAACGGCGGGCGAGATGCTTGGTAGTTCACAGAACGATTGAGATCGAGCTCAGAAGGACGTCACTGCGGCGAGAGCGGCGAAAACAAATCCCGTGGTTAGATAAGTAACAAAGACGCCGGACATTGACCGCGTTCTTAATTGGGCAATAGACCGTCAGCGATGAGGTGGTCTCGGGAAAGAAAGAATCGCAGAATGAGCCTGTTCGGAAAAGGACGACCATGCGGTGGTGGGCAGTGGGTCAGAGGGACGGGAAGAGGTGGACTCACAAGGGGAGATTAAATGTACAAGGATGAATACAATAATGCAACAGAAACAAGATGCAAAAGTTTGATGACAGATCTGAAAAGAGAGGAATAGCCCCGAAAAAAAGAAACAATGACAAGTTGAAAGATGGGGGAAGATATGTTTTAAAAAAAAAAAAATTATTGGAAAAAGTTGAAGAGGTGATAAGGATGAGGGGCAGACGGATGTTGTCTTGTATGTTTCTTTCCCACGACAGTCGGAAGGTGGGCTGTGTGTGGCAAAGGCAAGCGGTTCCTGGGGAACTTAAGGGTAATAAGGCAAACTTGACTTGTCGTCAGCAGGGGTTAAAGTTTCCAAGGGACTCCGGGGCAAGGAACCACGGTTAGAATGAGAACTCACGGATCCACGACCACTTGTTCAATGGGGGAATGCAACCGCGAAGAAGGTATAAACAAGAGAGAGGAAGAAAGGTGTCAGAGGAGAGATGAGGGAGTAGAGAAGAAGGATAAGCCGGAGATAACCGAATGAGGAATGGGGGAAGATAACTAATGATTTAAGGGGAGCGAGACTAGTAGTGGGGATAGAAAGAGGAATGATGACAATTGAGATGGAGGGAGAATGCGATGTCTCATATACACAATAATAAAGCGAAATAAAGAAGAGGGAAGTGGAAGAGAGGATGAAGATGAGAAAATGGGAGAGGGATGAAGGTGAAGAAGGGAAGAAGAAGAAGAAGAAGAAGAAGAAGAAAAAGGCGACGGAGGAGGATGTTTGTAGATAGTAAAGTAGTCAGAACAGTACTGGGTACCTCGTACAGCGGCCGCAGGGCTACGGCTAGTCGAGTATATGGTACCAACCAACCCAGTGCCTGAGGCTAGTCCCTAGATAGAGAGAGAGAGACTCTCGTTCTGTCGCACAGAAGACCGACAACAAGACAGATGAACCACATTCATTACAAATCAAACCTCAAGAAGTTGACTCGACTTCGATCTCCGGATGATTTTTCTCTCTCTCCATCCTCTGCAGAGACTCTGGATGAGAATTTCTTCTTCATGTACAGTGTGCGATTGCTTGTTCTCCCTCATTTTTTTATTTTCAATTATTTTTTATTTTTCCCCTAGATATTTCCAGGATAATTCTACAGAGTCCTAGTTACGAATCCCTCCTAAACCCCAGCCAATAAATCCGGGCTCCACGGTGGACCGGCGGGCGTTAGTGAGCACGATCAGTGACATGGCCCACTGGTATTGTAATGAAAAGGTACATACAGCCACTCACATCGCTTTGAATTATTCCCTGCCTCCAATCCTATGATCAAGTTATGCCACAGAACTAAGAATAAAATAACAGTTAATAAATAATAATCATCATCATCATCATCGTCATCCTCAAAGCACTGGAAAATAACAGTAAAAATAATAATATCGACCTTATCCAATATCCAATATAGCTATCACTATCTAGGAAGGTCCTGGGTCTGACGGCTTAAACCTCTATTTATTTATTTATTTATTACTCACGTCCTGAATTATTATTATTCTTGATTCATCTGGTACTCTGCGGGTAAACTCCGCGTCGATTCTCAATTAATTCCAACCTTCTGACACGAGGCTTCATAGCAAAGTAAGTCGACCGGCTTCCGACAGCATTTACTCGACCTCGACTGGGCTGGATGAGAGGTATGATGTATGTACATACCGTTGATCGTCTCGGAGGGTTTCCGACCCTGTCAGACGGACAAATAACCTCAACCTCCCCTACACAAAGTGGGCATAATAGTGATGATTATTATTCTAGTGACCACGAATTGTAAAATTAAAATATAATAATATATTTTTTTTTTTTAAAAAAAAACCCCAAAAGATAAGAAACCACATTTGAAACATGGGTGTCTCCATCAGGATATTTCTGGCAACGCACTATCTCACATAGTGTCGCAACGGATCAGGCTGGAGGCACAGGCACATCGTACATCAGTGGGGACGGGAACTGTGAGGTCCAATAACCGTTCTGCTTGGCTGTGGCTTCTGACTGGAGGAGCTCCAGACCAAGCAAGCCTACCTAGCCTTGTTGGAGCTGTTGTTGCTTTTGCGTTGCTGCCTTGATCTGTTGTCTCTTCCTTCCAAAAGGAATATCTGGCGTAATCAAGACCCTTGGATACAAATGTGAAGGATGTCCCCCCCCTATTCTTGGGGATGAAGGAGTCTATTCTCTTGTCTCGGATTCTGAGCTCGACGTGTCAGCGAAGAGTCACAATGCAGGGGATCAGAACTGGTCGGCAAATGCGGTGCGGATGAAGCCGATGAATCGATAGACGATTGGTCGGTGATGATGCAGCCCGGACACTAAACAGCCAGTGATGTAATAGGCTGAGTCATCCACGGTGTTCTTCTGATAGACACCACAGGCAGGGGGTAAAAAGATTACCGATTACCGATTACCGATAACTTACAATACGTGACAGCCTGTCACGGGGCTCCTGACTAAGACTAAGACAGAAAACCCCGGACCAGGAAGAAAAATCGCGTGACGATCGTCGCTTCTTTTTGTCCGCCTCCTTTTTTTTTTTTGCTCCAGTCGGTTGATCTCGCGTGCTCATCCATGATTTCAACCTTTCTAGAGCATGGTATGACTACAACAATCCATCCGTCTTACCAATCATCAAGCTCCAACTGGGTGGATTGACCAATCTCCGAGGCTTTGACCGTGGCTGCTTATGGGGTTGGCGGCTGGCGCCGGTGTATGGGACTTCCCCCCAAAAAGAGTCAAGTCCGCATAGATCGCAATAAATTGGGATCCAGCCCACACGAGGACAACCAAACTAAATGGTCCTCTTGCGGCTAGTCCTGATGAACCGACCGACCGTGACGGACAAAACAAACGAGCTTGCGCCATTAATCTTACTGGTTTTGTGGGGAGAGCAGGTTCGTGTGGGGGATTTCCCAAGGATCCAGCCGATTATTTGCCAATCGCATCCGTCCGATCCGTCATAGCCAGTGGATAACTTTCCTGTCATGCCCTTGCCGACTTGCCAAATTGAGCTCACCCAACAAGAATCCATCTTCCGTCGACTTCCCTTGCCCCAACAAACATTGAAACAAAGAGACCAAAGGGACAAAAAGTGGGTTCCTTCCTTCCATTTCCCCCAGACTTTCTCGACTCTCAGACACCCACACTGAAGACTTGGCGTCACCATGGTCGAAATCCCTCGGAACCACTCTTTCCATCATTCCTGTCTGCTCATTGGGTGCTTCCACCCCGACCAGGGCCGATCGTCTGGACTTCCCCAACCATGCGTCCCCTGAAATTCTGGGGGGAAACTTCGGATTGAGGCAGAACGCTCACTTCAGTTTCTAGAATTTAGGCTCGAGCCTCGCCAGCGCAGGTGGTCACGGCTCATGCGGATACTGCTTTTTGACTTTCTGCTTGGCCCCGACGGCTTACCCCTATTGGTTTCCCGCCAACAAGAAGCTCGGATGCCTCGTGTCTCCAACCAGTTTAACTTTGGTTCTACTATCCGTCCAGGCAATCTAAACGTGCTACCACAATGCGAACAATTGACTGCACTAGTGGCTGGTTGGATCAGAGCATGGAAAAAATAAAAAAAAAGGAACAAAACAATCAAACAGAAAAAAAAAGAATAATAAATAGAATAAACCTGTTAGCTTGATCCTGAGTCAGGTCAGGAAGGGATTGACTCAGTTTTCCCTTGGCTGTGGCGGCCGTTAACTCGAAGATGGGTGGGTGTGAGCCTAACTCTATTGGAGGAAAAGATCCAAGGATGCCAGACGATTGTCAACACAGACTCTTCTGAAGACCATTCTCCCGGTCAATAACATACGACCAATATGGGGGATCCCAAATCCCATGATTGGTTGCCAGAACAATTTTCCATTCCATTACATCTCACTGGTCCGACCAGGGAGAAGGAATCAGAACAGCCCAAACGGGTGAATGAGGCCGCAGAAAGGCTGCACGAGGACTATCCTCCATGGCCGCCCTGGCATTGTATTGGAGAGGCAGATTAGCTGCATGCGTTGGCGCTGCATCCCACGTTATGACGTTGGGGTTTCGGCAGAGCTGCGGGAAATCTCCAGGTGCGGGAGAACTAACGTCGCAGATATTCTTAGGTCTGTAGAGTTATTATTATTACCATCAACATCAGTGTCTTCATTGGGAGCAATGATTCACTCGACGAGAATCTGCGGCAATATGATCTTTCGGTGCATGCCACATCAATTTCCAGTCATTCATTAATCCTCAAAAGACAATCCAGAGATGAACACGTATGCCTTGAACTCTGGCGTCCGTTGGGCTCGCACGGCCCTCGAGGAACCACAGACCCTGGACACCTCAGGCCCTTGCAGTGGCCAGCCACGGCCGAGTCATGTGGATGGAAGAGACCTAACCCACTATCAATCAGATGCTCCCATATCAAACCACGGAGATCTGCCCAGCATCTCCAGAGCGCTTCCGCTTCTCTCCTAATTGGATATCGACATCTCAATGGCATGACGCCGTCACATCCATCCCGTCAAGCCTGCATTGCATGAGAAGGAGCTTCCAAGAATGTGTCCCCGGAGCTTGGCTCCCCAAAGTACGTGCGTCCTCTTCCGATATACTCCAAAGTCGCACTTTATCCGTAGGAAGGGCCCTCCAATCTGACCTCGAGAATGGTTACACCCGCGATTTTTGCCCTCCGATGGGGCAAGCTTTTACCCCATCCCACGGACCAACAAGAGGGTAGCCGATGCCCATGCGCATGGCCCTGTACAATTGCATTGTCGATCCCGCAGTGCGACGAGCTGGAGCAGAATTCTCCGATACCATGCATTCCGATCAAGTTCGAGGATGGTCTTTGCTGTGGCTGGCTGCATGATGGCATCATGGTCTCTCTTAGATTCTATATATAAATTGGCGTTGAAGATATTCTGGAAGATTGTTTGGTTCTGTTTGCCACCACTGATGCATGCACACATCTACTTCCAAGCAAAGTATATGCTTGTGCCACTGGATATATATCTGATCAAATGGTCGCCACTCGGGTTTTTGTACCTCGACAATACAGATAGATACATGGAGTAAGTGTGGCGGTATTTCTTCTTTGTTCTCGCGCGGATTTAATTCCACTGACCACAAAGGGCACGCCATCCTTGTCTCACCATTACCCCCTGATAGGTGCGATGCGCACAGTCGCAGTCATCCCTGCCTACTGTCATACAGAATGCATGCATAAATAGTGCTAGTGCGATCCACTGTTGGCGGATGGGCTGCTTCTCGTCCAGCTAAAAATCGCTCAATTCATCCACTATGGCATTCGACAGCGAACGACCGATAATATCGATCAGGTGGATTGGATCTGCCACTATTCCATCGTCATATTGAATCGATATTATCCAATACCGATCGATAATTTTTTTTTTAGAAATAATAACGGCAACAACAATAATCAAAACCAATGCAATGTCACTCTGTCCTGCACGGACATTCCTCTCACAGTCGCCCCCTGCTAGCGTCCCCCCTAAACCAATGCAATGCAAGTGCTGGTGGACCCCCAGCGTCTACTGGACAATTCCATCATAACATGGGACGCGCTTTTTCTCAAATAATTTGTACAAAGCAACCCCCCAGACCGGCAAGACACCTTTTTCTGTTACAGACCTAGACCTAACCCCCACCCCTCCTCCCCCAGTCAACTAGTAGTCTAGCCCCTTCATAACCGCCTCGCTATGGACCTACCTAGATTGTTCCTGGACGGCGCCCGTCCACTGCTCATATGACGGCGTACTCCACGAATCAACAACCATTGCCCTTGAACGGGAGAAACTGAATTCACCTGCCTAGTGCAGTAGGCTGCTGCGGCTGAGCCTTGACGATCCCGGGCACTAACCAGGGCCAAGGTAGGACCTCAGTCCTCCGGACGATGGGATTGGGAATTGGGCTGTATGGGGACATGTTGGTGGAAGAGATCGGATGTTACCATAGGTTTTTTTTTTTTTAATTTTGAATTTTGAATTTTCTATTGATTGATTTTAATTTTGTTGTCTGATTGTTTCCATTTTGATCTCGATTTCTTTTTTTAATGAACATCAATTATGAATATTATTATTATTATTATTACCTTTTTTTCTCTTTATTTTTTAAGCAGGATGAATATTCCAAATATAACTCTTGACATATCTACCATCCTTTGTGTTTAAATCAACGAATGAATAACGACGGGTAATATACACTTATATATATCCCAGAAATGCAGAATGAGACGACAGAGCTCGAGGTCCCGCACAAACCGACACCTGGTCCCTGCAGCCACCGTTGGATTCAAACAACTAGGATTCTTATGGTAGCGCAATTTGCGCGCTTGCCATTGGTAATTGCATTTTGGCCGGACGATCTGGTCGAATCATCGTGACTCGGTGACAAACATTTGTGTTTCTCTGCCCGGAGTATTCTTTGTGGCTTACCTGCTGGGATTTTGGCACAAAGGGGAAACTGGAACCGTCGGAGGAAGACCGAGTAAGGAAGTAAGTACTTTGGTCGGGGAGGGAGGTTGTCTGTCATCTTTGTTTTTTTTTTGGTAGGTATTAGAAGTATAGGGTTTTATGTTTCGGGTTGGGTGTGGGATGAGTGAGATGAGGTAGGTGTATGTAGGAAGGAAATTGGATAGGGATGCGTTCAACTTCAGTCACCTACCTGAGATGCCTTACTTACCAATCTATCTATGTATATTTAACTAGGTGTGTCTCTTGGGAATAGAACGTGAGGTACCTATCTATCAGGTATCTATTTGCTTTGCCACTTCTGATTAATTCCGTTATCATGAACAGGGATATCCATCGAAGGGGGCAAAGCAAAAGAAACTCAAAGTGAGAACGGACAAGAACAAAACAAAATAAAACGTTAGCTACCTGACACAACCTCGTTCTAGCCAAGACAGCCTCTTCTCCAGGTCGCACAAGCTAAAGACTACCAGGAAACACACGCTGACTGGATAACTATATTGATCTGTTGTGCAACAGAAGACTGGCGTCCTGGTCCATATAGTCTTGCCATATGTCTGGTTATGTCCTGTCTGCCACCGAATTGTTCTGGTTGCCTCGCTGCGAGCACAAACTTCTCGTGTAGCCTCGGGAATTTGCTGTATGTTTAGTCACGAAGGATGCTTGTAGGTGGGACGTGTATAGGAGGTTGATATGGGGGATTTGCACGAAGTTTATGGATCGTGACGCGAGAAATCTTGAGTTTTCAATCCTGAGTGGTGTTTTAAATCATGGAGGCACTTGGAATGTTGGATTATTAGATGATCCCACCGGAGCCTATTCACCATAACGAAGTAGATAGAATGGATTACTAGGGAGACGGATCATTCTATCCGTCGAACATCGCAGAGAATGAGTGACCGTGCAGGGTTGCACTTGAGCAACTTTGAATCCACTACAAGGCAAAAGATATGATACGTATCTTGTTACAATGGTGAGGTAGTAAATTGCCTGTAGAATTTAGGTTGTACTACAATGAAGTCCGAATGCAGGACTGGACATAATTGATGGACGGGGGCTGGTGGTCTTGCGTAGGCAGTCGTCGTTCTAGAGTTTTCTTTATCGGGCTGTTGCACAGCATCGTAGCATATATGGCAACTTACCTGGAACTACAAAGCATATTTGGCTCTAAGAGAATGGTGGATGTTGGTTTTTTCTCTTTCGGTCAAGTTTAAGGTTAAGGGTATCTCATCATTGTATAAGTCTTAGAACTAGGTAGCTTGTATAGCCTTCATGTCTCTGCGGATATTGTTTTCATGCAGCTCTGAGCTACAGAACAAACCGTAGTGGAGTGTTCGATCTTATTGTCTAGGTATAATCGTAGCTAAAGGCTTTACAGCCCAGACAATTTCCCGTGTCAATAGATAGATGCAATCCTGCATAGCTATTGGTACCTAAGGTACTCTGCACTTCAACTCGTAATTGACACTGTTTTCAAGAAATATCACTACGACCCGCTTCTGATAATTCTTTTAGGGGACGGAAGTTTCACAAAACCGATCGCATTGGCCTAATCTAGGTCTGTATCTTCCCCAATATATTCGCCATCAAACCGAGTCTAATTCACCATTTTACGACTTGTAGAGACCTTGATGTTTCTCCGTTGGAGGGAAACAAGGAATTGAAAGCTTTCAACAATAAATAAATTGTTGACTAAGTGATGAATGACATGGAATGTCTCATGCGTGCCCCCAACATACTCTCTACTCCTATGGTTTCGCTCTGAGATTGTGTCCATTAAGCACCCTGGCGAGGACCTGGTTTGAGCATGTATGAGTCCAACGGGCTTGACAAACTGACAGTCCTTCTATCTATGCTCAGGTGATAGAGATATATTTTCCAATGCCATAGCATATAGTGGTCAACCTGATCATATAGCTTCAAGAGATAGAAGTAACACATATATATTCATGAAATCAAAGTCAATCGGGTATACATCTGAGCGAAGATATGGAACCAACTTGGGGCAACATCAAGACATACATACTTGCCCTGCCAAGATAGAGGCACACCTTCGAGGGTTATATTGTATTGTACGGCAGTGAAACTCGTCCTATACATACCCTTGACTGAGTTGAACGGAATATTCAACACTCCTAAGGCATAGAAAACAGGATCCAGTTAGGGCTCCTCCTGATCAGGTGAGACAACTAGCCTACTAGATTAGGAATTACCGAATTGGGACATATTACCGCGCTGAGAAGGAGAGACTTCGAACATCTTCTCTCTCATGCAACCTATATAAACCCAGAGACCTGGAACGGTTCTTCATTTTGCGAAACAAAACTACACTGCTGAACGAACAGCCTCTCCACCAATATCTACCATCTTCCCTTCCCCAACAACTTCCAACATGGCTACCATGCAGAAAGTATTCGCCGGCTATACAGCCCGCCAGAACGTCCTCGAGACCACCACCAAGACCAACCCCTTCGCCAACGGCATCGCCTGGGTCGAGGGCCAGCTCGTCCCCCTCGCCGAAGCCCGCATCCCCCTCATGGACCAAGGCTTCCAACACAGCGACCTGACCTACGATGTCCCCGCCGTATGGGACGGCCGCTTCTTCCGTCTCGACGACCACCTTATCCGCCTGGAGGCCAGCTGCACGAAGCTACGACTAAAGATCCCTCTCCCCCGGGAACAAGTCAAGCAAACCCTGCTCGACATGGTCGCGAAGAGCGGCATCCGCGATGCGTTTGTCGAGCTGATCGTGACGCGCGGGCTCAAGGGTGTGCGCGGCACAAGGCCCGAGGATATCGTCAATAGCCTGTACATGTTTGTGCAGCCGTTTGTGTGGGTGATGGAGCCGGAGATGCAGCTCGAGGGGGGGAGTGCTGTTATCGCACGCACGGTTCGCCGTGTCCCGCCGGGTGCGATCGATCCGACTATCAAGAACTTGCAATGGGGGGATCTGGTGCGGGGTATGTTCGAGGCAGCGGATCGAGGGGCTAATTATCCCTTCCTGACGGATGGGGATGCCCATATCACTGAGGGATCCGGGTTCAATATTGTTCTGGTTAAGGATGGGGTTCTCTATACCCCGGATCGTGGTGTTTTGCAGGGCGTGACCCGGAAGAGTGTCATTAATGTGGCGGAGGCTCTTGGGCTGGAGGCTCGTGTCGAGTTCGTGCCGGTTGAACTGGCCTATACTTGTGATGAGATCTTTATGTGTACCACTGCCGGGGGTATTATGCCTATTACCACGCTGGATGGCAAGTCGGTCAACGAAGGCCGGCTCGGCCCTATTACGAAGAAGATCTGGGATGGATATTGGGATATGCATTACAATCCTGAATATAGCTTTGAGATTGACTACAATGAGGCTAATTAGGGATGATGGAATCTGTGGCCGGGGGTGTGCGTGTTTGTGGCAGTTTTATATCGTCAGTAGCTAAGACCAATATGATGGAAAATCTGAATCAACAATGAATGTTATAGCTACCGTTTCCGTCTGGACACTACTGTGGGATAGGGCATTAAATTAGTCCCGGCCACCTTCATCTATCACCTAGATCGAAAATGGCCCAGACTTTGCCATTTGGTTATGACACAGACAACACTTTGGTTAGTAACATATTGCTACTGATAAGATACCTAACCCACCCATTACATCGCCAGAAAATCAAGCCCACTGGACCACAGGAACGTCCATGTCTGAGACCCGAATAATCCTTCGACAATTCGGGGAGGATTGGCGCTCTATTCTGATTATTCCTCTTCTGGAGGTGGATGACGGAATATTGCCGAGTTAGGCAGGTGAGATTTCTGGGCCTCAAGATGTATACCGTCTTCAATGAATATAACCGCTTATAAGTTTAAATAGTTTACATGACCACAACATTGGTGACATCGCCTTGCAGAGCCAGCAATATCTGTATCCAACATGGCACCCTCCCACTCTCGTGATGGTATTGTTATCATTGGGTAAGAATGATTGTTCCAAATACTAGTTCTTCTGGCTTACTGACGAAAAAAAGCGCAGAAATTATTGGCCTAGACGTTGCCCTTGTACTCTCCGAGAAAGGCTATGGGCCATCGATTACAGTAATAGCAGAGCATCTCCCTGGTGATACTTCTCCCGCGTATACATCGCCCTGGTGAGTCTCTCCTTTTGATGGCTACGAGAAACATAACCCTAACAGTGATTAGGGCTGGGTGTAACTTCTCCGCCATATCTGGCACGGATACAAATGCGTTAAAATGGGATCGCCTCGGGTATGCTCATCTGAAAAGCCTGGCCTTTAACCAACCAGACGAGGCGTTTGTGAAGCGAACACCGTCAATTGAGTTATGGGACGAGAATGTTCAAATTCAATTCAATTCAAAATTCTATTAACCTGATGCAGCCTATCTATTGAAGCGATTAGCTATGCAGGCGCTTCGTAAAACGATGCAGAATTTCATGTAGAACGCCTTGTATCCCAAATCCCACTGCAG
>VCAU01000119.1:0-91725 GCA_015844325.1 Aspergillus nanangensis | reverse complement strand
TTTTTTTTGGTTTGTTTTGGACCGTATTCTTCCTCCGTATCATTGTTCCCTGTCATGCTGTAATCTTAGTGATGATAACTAGGTAGTTAATCCAAATCCACATGTTCCTGATAACACATTTCAGCGGCTGTTGAACGGACCGAGGGGGGTGGGGGGCCCAAATGCTTGTCAACACTGGGGATGGCAGGTGTGGGATGGAATTCTGGGGAAGGTGGGTCAAGTCGAAATTTGAAGATAGATTAATTTTTCCGAAGCCAACTTCTTGACGATGATTATTGTTATTGTTGGCGATGGTGATCCCCCTCATCCCCGCTACACAGAAATACGCTGGGGAATACGATCCACCACGTGTTTGGCTGAATAATGCGTCGTCAGGGATCAGCCAGAAGCAAATCAAATTAAACTTAGTGGCAAGCGAACGACAAGAAAAACTGACTCGCCCACCGGTCAGGCTCGCTTAATGACCAGAATCCCAATCCTGGCGGTGATCCATTCCTAGAGAGGAGAGTATTGCGGCGACGCTAACCATGGCCATTTCGGCTTCGTCAACCTAAACTTGCCCGTTGCCCGCACGCTAAAGCACGGTGGATCCCAAGCTTATGGGTCGGCTCCGAGCTACTAGTGTTCTTTCAGGCAGGGAGCGGTCCGAGGCAAGCAGGGGGGAGGAAAATTCCCCCATGGGGTATTATTGGGCTTCCCCAGGTGGCCTGGACCCATATGGCAAAACGAAAACCACAATAATGACGTGATGGCCATGTGAAGAATAGCTTCAGAAGAAAAAAAAAAAAAAAAAACAATCACACTCAGTTCTTCGTCTATGAGCCATTGGCTTCGATACAGACAATCCCCCTCCTTGCGGTATCGCCGTCAACCTCGACGAGGAACTGATTCTTGCAGAACCAGTTGTGGCAAATGCCAATCAACCAGAAAGACATGCATGCAAATAAAGGCGCCCCGGGGACGGAGAGGCGCATTCGAAGAGCAGCTGCGGCCTGCTATCGCTGTCATTGGCGCAAAGTCCGCTGCGATGCTGCTGTCCTGGGATATCCTTGCACCAACTGCACACTGGATGGCATTACCGACTGTACCCTGCGGCCCAACGCGACAGTGCGATACAAACGACTTCAGAGAAAGGACAATTCGGTCTCTCCACCCAAGACAGCTCCAGATGCGTGTCAGACCATCCCCCAACATACAGCTACGGAATATGAATGGAGCTCCGGAGCTGTCGACGGGCTCCGAAGCACGAAAGAGCCTGATATCCAGGAGTTTGATCTAGGGGCCTCGACTTCCCAGGGAAATATCTACAATGTGAACGCGCATTCTTCAGTGGTGGAAGGTGGTCATACCATCTTCCCTGGACAATACTTTCTGAATCTTGAACGTCTCTCCTCGCTCCCCATGAGCGACGTGCACCTTCTCATGGTCAACGGCTGCCTGGAAATCCCCCCGAAACCTGCGCTCGATGTCTTCCTCAGAAAGTATTTTTTGCTCCTACATCCGCTAGTTCCGATTTTAAACGAAGCGGAATTTTGGGGGGGTTATCTTCAGTCCAGCGAGAGCCCCAGTTACCCTCCAAGAGTGTCACTATTTGTGTTCCAAGCCATGTTGCTTGCTAGCTGTGCAGTATGTACTCCACAGACATATGGTGCCGACAAGGTCAATGCTCTCTAACTGGGACTGCATAGTTTGTCCCAATTGAAACCATTCATCAATGTAACTTTCGTGATATCCATGAGGCAAGGCGAGTTCTTTACAATCGAGCCAAGGTAGGCTAATGGTTACTTGTTTCCCCGTATCATTTCACTTCCTATGACATGGCATGATCCTCTCAGCGAATTCGCTAACAGTCCGCTCAACTTCTATCCAGATTCTTTACGATACCGGCTTTGAGAAGGATGCATTAGCTAGGGCCCAAGGCTCGCTTCTACTCACTTTCCACACGACGGCGGAGGATCCACAGGCAACGATGACCTGGAATATATGTGCCATCCAGAACACTGTTGCAATGGGAATCGATGGCAATCACCCCAGTCGCGACTCAATGATAATTGCAAAGAAACGTTTGTGGTGGTCGGTCTTCGTTCGCGACAGGCTGTTATGGCTGGGTCGGCATCGTCGTCCTCAATTCATTTCCGCCAACTTTCATATGCCCGTCGGATACCTGGAGGAACAAGAACTATTGGATGAGATAATGTCGTCGCCGGTTCATACGCCAGATGCCAAGCGTTTATTATTCCGGGTTTTCCAGGCACAGTGTCATCTGGCAATAATTCTTACGGATGTCATAGCTATCGCCTTCTCTGTGTCCGAGGGTTATTACCCAACTCTCTCTGCCGAGGAACTACACGCATCCCTCGCTCAAGTAGGAGTACTGAGATCCCGGCTTGTCAAGTGGAAAGATGACCTTCAGCGGTCTCTACATCATACCGATATCTCGCGGCAAGAGGCTGTTGAAACCGTCACCAATCTTCTATGGATGCATTATCAGTATGTGGTAACCCCTTCCGCAGTGTGAAACCCTTGGCTTACCCCCCGGCCCTAACTAGGAGTGCCCGAATGGCATTAGCTCATCATGAGACCTTTCTAGTAGAACATAATAGTGCAGTCATACAAGATAGATCGGCCACAATCCTGTTAACAATTGCAAAAGAACTAAAGGATTGCGTGTTCCACATTACCCAGAAAATGGCGTACTTCGCCTCTCAGAACTTAGCAGAGAATATTCCATTGAGCGTGTAAGTCTCTCCGTGTGACTATGCACTTTCCATGTTACCTGTGCAGTAAATGATGAACAGATATGTGAGCTAATCAAGCTCACAGACTAGCATCATGCGGGACGCCCATGGTCCTATCCGCGATTGATGTTAAACTGTCCTCCTCATACTCCGAGATGCTCGACCGAAGACGCGCTTTGGACAGCTGCTCCGAGGTCATAAAGCAGTCTTCCAAGGTTTATGATGTGACCGAGTTCTTTTCACAGGGGACAAATCACATCTTGCAACTCGCCTATGCCATCACAAAGAATCTTTTCTTGAATGATGGCGTGACTCAGCCAAAGAAGGCAACACATGATCGACCTAGCCGAGCAAATTCAGGTCTGCGGAATGGAGAGATCACCGATCAAGGGGTAGTCGACCCCCCGTTCAGTGGGCTGCGCATCAACGGCTGGGTCGAAGCGTTTTTGAAGTATCCTCGTGCGTATCTGGTGTTATCGACTTGCATCGACCACAGCCTTGCGACTGGCCGCCTTCCGAAGGATGAATTCCTTCCACCTCTCGTGCGAGGCATGATTTCTGCTGTTCTGGGGCTGCCGAAGCTTCCTTGGACAATCGCGACACCCGCCAATTCAAGCGATATCATTCCTTCCGATCATGCCATCGAAGACAGACGACGATTTCACGGCAGAAACAAAGAGACTTTAGTGTTTCCAAATGAGTGTGATCCATCAGTAGACAACAATAATATCTACTGGACTCTCATGCACAATGTAAAAAATCGTTCGCAAAGCATGGGGCGTGAACATAGTGAGAGAGAGTTTTCAGGCAGTGATTCCTACCATAACGATGCGCCTATCACCGACGAACAGTTAAATTTACGATATTTAAATCCTAATCTGGAGCTTAATTGCCATCGGTTTGATCCTCTGTCAGGCTAGGGTTTTCAAGCCACCTTTGACATATCAATGGGACTGGCTATACACATGGAAAATGGCTCAGCAACTCACGTGGCCTTTTTGTTTAGAAAGAGAATTATAAAGAGCGAAAGGTTCCCAAGTTCAGCAACTGAAAGTTTTGATTTGTCGCTGGCTCTTTGTAGTTGAGTACTGAGTATTGACAGCTTGTAGCCCTCAGGCAACTATAACAAGTCGAGGCTAGAATCTTATTTTACAGAAGATGCACTCGACATAGGCAATATAGGGTTTAGTACGAGATCATCAAGGTGCAACATAATATCAACTCGCTTTTATATATACTTGGAATGCATCAATGCTGCTCAATGCAAGTAAGGGTGCGTGCCTACCGGGAATATATATATATCTCTTGCCACACTCAGATACTGGGCTTACAAGAGCGATATATTTCAGATACTAACCTATAGATACTACATTGATTATATAAACATGAGGAGTAAAAAGAGTTTGGCGAGGTAAACCACATCCAATTGTTTTTTTGGGAAAAAATAAAAAATAAAAGAAAAGAGAAAAGAAAATAAAAATACACAACAAAAACAAAAAACATGGGAGAACAATCTTTGTTCGTGCCGGAGAACGCCAACTGCCGAGGAGCTAAGCCAAAACAAGACATCCTCAGGCCTTAGGCATGAAAACGCGTTTTCCCTAGGGGAAAAAAAAAAAAAAAAAAAAAAACCAAGCAAAAAACAATGGCTGATACCAAGCTTGTATTGGCTAGTGGATTAGTATTTCGGGCGACGAGAATCTATATTGGATATATCAAATGTAAAAGAATCTGATGTTACCCAATATTAACAGCGAGATGGACCAACAGGCAAGCCTCTAGTCAGAATCATCGGACTGTGGGGTGCGACCGTTGATCGCAAGAAGTTGAACTTGGCTTGATAGATTTGAGAGTCAGAACATGAAGAAACAAAATAACAGCAAAATACTTACAAGACAAGTGTAGAATTGCCCGGAATGAATGGGGGCGCTCCTCTTCATCAGGATATTTATAAGCTTATTACTTTGTGATAGAACGTCTTAATAGATCTTACCTTGCGCCATACCCGTAGTCCCTATTATTATTACACAAAGTGAGCAAGGGTGGAGTGAAGAGAATGGTAGAAGAGTGACTTACGGGCCAAATGTCAGAAGGGACTTTTCACCAAGGCTCATGCCCAGAATGCCAACTTCCCATCCTGGTCCAATAATAATAATAATAAATCAGTAGGGTAAAGATTATGACGTATTTCAGGTCATAAACGTACCCTTGATGACCTTCCCCATACCTACTTGGAAGGTAAAAGGGATCCCGCGCTTGATGCTGCTATCAAACCTGTCACACACGTCGGATAGTTAGCTGGGAGGAGTTGCGTGAAAAAACATAATACATAATTTCGATTATCATAATTTAGTACCACATACCTTCGTCCTCGGTTCCATGAGCGTGTTGGATCATAGAGATAGCCATGGTAGTGGACTGTAACTGTATCGCCCGCTTTAGGATAATCAACCCCGTTGCCCGGAACGAGAATCTCTTTGATAAAGTCAATGATACCCATTATTCAATTGCAGCCACTGTTGGTCTAGTAGGAAGAGGTGGATGCTGCAAGCTGGCGCGAAAGGTGGCCCGGGTGATTCGGAGAATTTAGCAGCTCTATGTGTATCACGTGATCGCACCAGTATAACAACTCATACAGCTTAAAGGCCAGGATGGATTCCAATTATTGTAGCATAAAATGATACGAAATGGGTCGTGATTAAAAGGATTGCCAGGGGCGGGATATGTATTGTATGAGATGAGTACAGGGCAGCATACCTACGCAATAAAAGAGGCATCGGTCCTACCTTTATCACAAGCTCTTCCAAGAATATAAGTTAATACAGCCCAGACAGCTTGTCCGACAAGGGAGTTGTGGAAACAATGTATTTTAGCCATGCCAAATATTTATATTCTAGAACTAACTGCTTCTAGGGCTAATGTTGAACCTCTTAGTTCCTGCGCAGACTTCCTTTAGTACCTGGACATGATTTTCCATGCGAGGAGTGTCTTCTTTGCAATACTTGAAGCTTAACAAGTTTGAGAAGAGTCGTTGTGTCCGAATCAGGTGGAAGGGGCAGACAAATTTGCATCAATTCTGGACTGGCGTTAGAAGTAGTCTATGCTGCTAGGGATGGTGGGGGTTTGGTTTGATGTTTCCTCTTCTCCGAGCGGGATCGGTGGGGGGTATGATGTTTCCCCCCTAATGGAGCGCGGACTTAACAGCTGTACACGTAATCCCGATCCCCGAATCGTCGGATCTGATAAGATAGATCCGAAGTTGCCACCGGTTAAAGTCTTTCCCCCCCCTTTGGTTTTATCTGATCATTGACTTATAAAAGACGCATCCCCATACATCGTGGCCAAGGGGAAACCTGGTTCCTAATACATCTCCCTAATTGTACTGTTATTATTATGGCTAGTTCACTCAAAAATATCATCGTCGTCGGGGGTTCCTATGTTGGAAAGGTCAGTCATCACCACCCTAGCCTTAAGAAACCAATCAATAGTCTGACTCAAATCATTTCTGCTAGGCCACGGCCCAAGAGCTCGCCCGCCTTGTTCCGGAGACACACAGGGTATAGTTACCACTCGTCACCGGATGGAGATTGCATGTCCCAAACTAACCACAGAGCAGGTGCTTTTAGTTGAACCGCATACCCACTTCCACCATCTTTTTGCGTTTGTAAGCATGTCCGCCTTCCTGTCTCAGATCTCATTGACTCACCTTGAAAACAATTCAGCCTCGATTTGCTGTTGTCGCCGGTCAAGAACATAAGGCTTTCATTCCTTACAGTGGAATATTTCCGTCCATACCGAATTCGGTTCGGCACGCGGTGGTACAAGCTCGAGTTCTCTCGGTGCAACCACGACAGGTGAAACTTGACCGAGAGTGGCATGGCTCACGCCAAATTCCTTTTGAATACCTTGTGGTTGCAACAGGAACGCGTTTAGCTCAACCGGCCGGCATGAAGCACGACGATAAATTATCATCAGTTGCCTACCTGCAAAAGCACCAGAGCGATGTGAAACGGGCAAAGTCAATTCTGATCGCTGGCGGCGGTGCTGTGGGCGTTCAGATGGCTACAGATCTGAAAGAACACTATCCCGATAAAGAAGTCACTGTCGTCCAGTCACGAAATCAGTTAATGCCCGGATTCCATAGCCAATTGCATGAGCTAATCAAAGAGCGATTCGATGAACTGGGTATTCGGTAAGCCGCCTCTCTAATCCACATTTCATCGCCGCTATTGACTTTCAGTCTAGACTTGTCACTGGCGCTCGGCTAGTTGTTCCCAGTGCTGGGTTTCCTACCGATGGCGGAGCCTTCAATGTAGAGCTCAGCAACGGAGTGGGCATGTCAGCCGAGTTCGTGATTCTGGCCACGGGGCAATCACCAAATAACAGCCTGCTGGATTCTCTGGAGCCGACTACAGCCGAATCCATAATCAACCCAGCAAACGGATTCATTCGCATCAAAGAGACCATGCAATTTCAAGACCCGCAGTATAAGAACTTGTATGCTGTTGGCGATATTGCTGACACCGGACTTCGTAAGGCGGCAAGACCGGGCTCCGCACAGGCTGCTGTGGTGGCAAAGAACATCCAGACCATGATTGAAGGACAGGACCCCCAGGAGCCATATCCACGGATGCCAGCAGCAATTCATCTGACACTCGGAATGGTAAGTAGCACGCATGGCACCGGGGGAACAAGCGAAAAACCAATACTAACTCTGACAGCAATACAACGTAATTTTCCGGAATCCCAATGAGGCTGAAGGTCAAACAGAGCCGACCATTTTCAAAAAGTTCGAGTAAGAAAAAATAATCCCAGCGACCATTTTTATGCTGGTCGAAGCTAACAATCCGTGCAGTGGCCAGGAAGACATGAATATAGAGGGGATGTGGGAGAGATTAGGGGTCGCCATTGAAAATAGCGCCAACTACCATCTCTAGACACCCTGAGTGAATGTTTCACAGAACCTTGCATTATATTCTTTATATCATCATCGCTAGTAATAGACATGGATATTATATTTTTGGTATAGTAGTATGCGCCCACAATTCACATTATAGAATATAAGGATCTCACATAGTCACACAGATAAGAAGTACAACAAGTACAAGTAACAGGACATGCCCCCTCACAAAGTGTCTCGATATCATCTGGTAAATATGATATATCCTGCACCTATGTATGCCAACTACACCCTCCTCAAAAGAAAGACACAGGGACAGAAAGGACAAAATAGTTGTAAATTGTGTGCTCGGAGATTAGGCTCTCACTTATTGGGTCCACGTACACATGTACACATACGAAACCAATGGGGTTTGGTACCGCCACATATAGTGTTTTGCTGATGTTTCTGGAGATTCTGACCCATCTTTTTACACTTCATTTTCTCAATGCCGAATGACGTCTTTCGCCGCTTGGCCCATCCGTTGAATGGTTGGACGTATTTCGCATAAGCAGCACGTACCACCACTGGTTGCCTGAAAAGGCGCTGCACTTGGTCCCCCACAATCCCGAACAGATTTATCTGTAAGCTGAAGGCTATAAGTGGGGTATCGCTTCGCCTGTTCTACATATCACTGTTTTGACTATAGTAACACCCTCAGACCGAAAAAAAGCCCGAAGCTTTTGGAATCACTCATAATATCTTCTTATCTGGTTGTGTTGCCGTCAACGTGGGGTGCACGCTATTATGCCGGAATCATATATTCTCCTGAAGGGGGCAACGGTGGTATCGATGGAAGAATCTGAGGAGAAGGTCCAGGTTGCCTGCGACATTCTAATAGAGAATGAGTGGATCACGGCTGTAGGTCGAAACATTCCTTTACCAGTGGAGGGACATGGGGTGACAATCGATGCGAGAGAATGTATTATCACTCCGGGCTTCGTCGATGGCCACCACCATATGTGGCAGCATCTCCTACGGGGCCTCACAGTGGATTGGTCTTTATACGGGTATTGCTGTCACTTGAGAAGTGTTTATGGGAGCCTATACACCCCGGAAGATGTTTATTTCGCCAACTATGCTGCTGCATTGAGCCTACTCAGTAATGGAGTGACAACTGTCCTGGACCATAGCCACGTTATGAACTCTCCTGCGCATGCCGACGCGGCCGTCAAGGGCTTGAAGGATGCTTCTATTCGGGGAACATTCTGTTATGGGTTTTACCAGAACCCAAAAGTACCTGGAGATCATGACAGTATTGCGACGGACACATATGACCATGCCGCCCGGGTCAATGATGCCCGCCGCGTGCGACAGGAACACTTTGCATGCAATGACCCAGCCACTTCGCTTCTTACATTTGGAATTGCGCTGGACGAGGCACCGTTGCAGTCCCCTGAACAAAGCGTTAGGGGCTTGAATATCGCCAGGAAGCTGGAAGCTAGGTTATCCACCGTACATGCTTCAGTCATATCTCCCGGGGGGCCAAAGGCCGAAGTTGTCCAGCGTTTTGCCGATGCTAAAGTCATGGGGCCTGACATCGTCCTCAGCCATGGGGCTTTTATGACAGATAGTGAACTGGATGCCGTACGGAGTTCTGGAGCTGGCATCGTTGGAACCCCAGATACCGAATTGCAGATGGGCATGGGATACCCCGTCATATGGAGGGCCAGTGATCTGGGTTGTCGAGTTTGCCTTGGCCTCGATATTACATCAAACCAGGGGAATGATTTCATGGCCCAAATGCGACTGGCTCTTCAGACGCAGAGAGCTCACGAATTCAACCACACGGTCCACAGAGACGTGCATAGGAAAACCGCAGATGTCTTACAGATGGCCACTCTCGGAGGAGCAAAAGTAATGCAGCTTGAGTCACTGATCGGCTCTATTGTTCCTGGGAAAAAGGCCGACCTGGTGATCTTTCGCTGTAACGATATTGATACGGTGCCTGTTGTGGATGCGATTGGCACGGTGGTTTTCCATGCATCACCGAAGAATATTGACACCGTTATCGTGGACGGAAGAATCGTCAAGAAAGATGGTCAGCTTGTTGGTGTCGACTGGCAGAATTTACACGAGGAGATCGTGAATAGGAGCCAGCGGCTAAGGGATGAAGCAGCGAAGATCGATATGGGGAATGCGGAATCTCTCTTTCGCTCCGCATTTGAGAGAGCCATGCAAGAATAAGGGCCATACTATATGGAGCTATTTAAGGGACAGTACTGATGGTCATAACAACATTGTGATTCGACTTGTTTTTGGTAAATGTAGGCTTCATGAGATTTGGGAGTAAATCAAATACCATAATACCGAATACGGGGGGAAACTAATCCCAAATGGAAAGATCGACTGGCTTTTGGTCGATATTGGCCAATCATACTGTGACATTAGGACCACCGGTTTCTTACAAACTGTGACTCAACGCTTGAAATATAGGCTTGATTCTTAATGTGGGCTTCCTTCCCCTCTGCTTACCATTCGTTCCCAGTCCTTTCATTTGCAAGAAAGATGTCAATCACCATGGGGCATTCCCTGTTGGGTCAATTTCTCCTAGCTGACGACTGGAAAAACTTCAACCATGGTTGTTCATATTTCATTATTCGTATACTGCCTGAATCCGAACGTCTCCGCTGATGCTGAATAGGAGCCTATGGCACGTATCCAAAAGTCGTGCGCGATGAGCTTCGCAGATTTCAAGATTTGATAGAAGCTCGGCCTGATCACTTTATTCGCCATCTGTATCCAGGGCTCTTAGACACGTCTCGGGCTGAAATCGCCCAATACCTGAATGCCCCGGTGAACGAGATTGTTTACGTGAAGAGCGCAACTGCCGCCATCAACACAGTGCTCAGAAATCTTTCCTTTGGCGACAAGGACGTCATTATCTATTTCTCTACGATTTTTAGCGCCTGTGAAAGGACGATCGAATCCGTCATGGAAACAACACCCCTGCAAGCGCGGAAGATTGAATGTCTCTTCCCTATGAGTCACGACGAGATCATCGCTAGATTTCTCGAGGCTGTGCGCCATGCCAAAGAAGATGGATTACATGTGCGGATTGCATTATTCGATACTATTGTTAGCTGCCCTGGCGTCAGACTGCCTTTTGAACGACTCACCAATATCTGTCGCGAGCACAATATTCTCAGTTGTGTCGACGGCGCACATGGCGTGGGCCAAATCCCTCTTAACCTTGGGGAGCTCGATGCCGATTTTTTCGTCAGCATGGCCCATAAGTAAGGTTGCTTTACTATTTGTATTCACCTCCCTGCTGATAATTTCCACAAGGTGGCTGTATAACCCCCGGGGATGCGCGGTTTTCCATGTTCCTGTTCGGAATCAACATCTCATCCGTACCACAATCCCTACTTCCCACGAGTTTACACCCCGTGGGCAAACCGAGTCGCTGAATCTCTCCACCAAGTCACGATTCGAATTGCGGTTTCAAAATGTTGCCATCACAGACGATACTCCATATTTAACCATTCCTGCGGCGCTCCGGTTTAGAAGAGACCTGCCTGGTGGCGATGAGGCTATTTTTACATATATTCGGGAGGTTGTTTTCCATGGGGCCAATTCTGTCGCTGAGATCCTTGAGACCGAAGTCCTGGAAGAACGAGACGCTAGTGAAAGCAAACCTTCCATGATCCGGGATTGCGCTTTTGGGAATGTACGCCTGCCATTCTTAATCCAGGCATCATCCGGTGCTGTTCTTGACGCCAGTGGGGAGAAGAAACTGGGAGCAGGACCAAATTGGCCAAAAATCAATCCAAAACAGGCACTGGATGTGGCCTCAGGGATTCAGACACGACTAGTGACCGATCACTCAACATCACTCACCATTTTCCTGCATAACTCGGCGTTATGGGCCCGTATCAGTGGGCAGGTTTATCTTGAGGCAGATGATTTTACTTGGCTAGGTCAAGTATTGAAGAGTCTGTGTGAACGGCACACAGACTTTTTGCATCCACGCCTTGAGGTGTAAAATACTTTTGTATCGACAACCATCATGGTCGATCTTGACCCTGTGGGTTGCTGTGGTGGGAAATATATATCCTAAGTTTGTATTTGTTTTCTTATATAAATTGCCCTAGTTTTTATTCTGATCAATATCGGTCCTTTGCATTTCGTATTCCCAATAGGCTATCACCTCAGGTTTTACTACAAACAACCAATATTGATGCATCATTTGTCCACCAAATACGAACGGAAGTTTCAAGGTGCTACGTACTATTAATCCCTGGAGGACAAACATCAGCCGATGCCCACAACGGAAACCGATTAAGGCCGAAAAAGTCTGGGCATCTTGGCATGGAGGGACAACACGAGAGATCGGCGGCACGATGATCTTTTTCAGCTCGCTTAAGTGAAGAAGAATGGTTTTCTTTCCTCTCCCTTTGGATATTATCCTGGGAATCAGAATACGCTGGTTCTGACATAATCGTGGGGATCATTCAGATTGATAATTTGACAGATGACATGACATCAATACTTGGAGGAAAGTGACCCTTAATCCAGCTAAGAATCGGGCTGGCAGAAGGCGCTAGATCCAATTGGGCGAATGATTTGAAATACTCTGAAGCTCTGCGCCTCCACATCCCCCACATCGCAGGGAGCCAAGGAGACCACCGTTGAAAGAAATGTAAGCAATTCCACCACAGGACGGAGATGATGAAATATTCCCGGCCTGTCCAGGGTCTGTCCAGGGCACCTGCCTAAAATGTCTTAGTGCTGATTTAGCCTTACTCGCTGAAGAGGCTGAAGGGATTATCCTCTCAGCCTCAAAGAACGCTCCAGAACGGAACCGTCCCGGAATTTAACCCTCGATGATCACCACTTCAAGGGGCTCCCCCCCGATTTTCCCAAGGCCAGGCGTGTGACACTTTAGTTTAAGACGCTCGGATTTTCTTCCACGACCAAACCGTGCGACCTTCTTTGTTGCGCCGACATTCCAGTGAGCGAGCTACAGTGTTTGTGACAATTAGTATGCCTCGAGATACGAGCCCCTTGGGACTCCAGGCGACCGGATTTAGACTCCGCAGAACGCACGAGAAATCCCGCAATGGTTGCACCAGATGCAAGCAACAGCGGAAAAAGGTAGTCTCTGATCCTATCCGAGGGATGTCGCACATATTGTGCTGACTCTATCACCCAGTGCGATGAGTTGAGACCGAGTTGCTCTAGATGTACCAAACGCGCGTATAAATGTCGATATCAGAATCCTCTGAGCGATAGTAACCTGTCGGACGAGGAGGGATCGACTTATTTGCCGGTTCCTAATTTGCATCTCCCATCCCGCAGTGGAGTTGCGACTCCGGACTCGCCACACGCCCTGTCGAGCGATCATCTTTCGTTTCCCAGTCCTGCGTCGGGTGGACCAAGATTGAGCGCCGATGAAGATGGCGTACTTTGGAATCCGAGATCTCCCGCCACTCTTGATGCAACAGAGCTGGGTCTCTTGGCCCACTATCTGACTCACACGAGCCAAACCATTCCCTTCGACGATCTCGATCTCTACGCCCTGTCGGTAGGCGTACCAAATCTCGCCTTCAAATGCAGGGTTGTCATGTCGTCCCTTCTAGCGTTGGCAGCAGCATGCAAATCGCATGATATAGCTAGACAAGCTCGGAATCCTCTGGACACGCAGGACCTAATGGATATCCAGGAGCTATTGGCACTTGCCGAGCGCCACCACCGGGATTCTCTCCGGCATATCCAGGTAGCCTTGCATAATTCCGAGTCATACGATTACCTCCTTGCCAATGCAGCGTTGATGGTCTTGTACGCCTCTGCAAATCATTCAATCCGAGTGCATCTGGCGGCCACTGCAAAACAGTATGGACGACAGCTGCCAGCTGAGGTATACCCACAGCACTCTCAGTGGATCTCGTTTACACGCGCAGCCCATACAGCGTCCACTGCAATTCTCAACGATATCGTTGATGCTACAACTAATGCTTGGACTCCCGTAACCAACCCGCCTATAGAAACCCAACTCAAGTTACCGAAGTCCGTTCTATCGCCACAAGACGGCCCATCCGAGAAAACAAAACGGTTGTTCTCTCCTATAGTGGCATCCACAAGTAGTCGAGCCATTGAGAGTCTACGAAGGAGAGCAGAATCCACGACAGACGTCTTGAAAACGTCACAGCTTTCTGATTACGACTATCAACAGCTCCAAGCCTCCTTGGAAACCCTGTCAATGCTTGAAAACTGTGCATGCACAGCCCTGTCCACAAGAGAAGAGAAACAAATGGCAGAGTTGCCCCAAAGTCCGCCGATATCGGTTGAGCAACTCGCCAGAGTCTCGCCATGGGTGGCAAGATACATGATCAGTGTCACATCAATGGAGTCGCCACAGGCACTCCGACGGATCATCATGTCCTTTTTGAACAAAGCACCCGCAGAGTATCTCAGCCTCGTTCAGTCAGTGCTCGATTCACCGCCCGTAAATGCAAGAGCTGAGAAGTGGATGTCGCGCGACTCACCGGGGAGTGATGTACCGCCGCTTAATCCGATACATCTGCTCGCCTTGGACATTTTCGCCCACTGGCTGGTACTTCTGATGTTGTTGGATGGCGTATGGTGGATCGGTGATATCGGGCAGTGGGAACTAGGCCAGATTATATCATTGATGAAGACCCAGAATTTGCCGTGCCAGTCGGACACGGGAGAAACGTGGTGGCCCGAGAGTATGTATTTAGTGAAGAGGGAGCTCACCTCAAATGCCTAGCATTGATAGACTGTCAATTTTAGCGTTTTATGATAGAATACTAGACCACCGCCTGACCATGCGTGGATGGCGTGCTTTGATTTCTTCCGAAGTAAGATGATCCAACGTGATCTATTTGAAAAAAAAAAAAAAAAACAAAAAAAACTATGACCCTTGGATTGAAGATGCGACAATGAGCCGGAATAATAGTATGCACAATACCATGTCTAGAGCTATGTAGAGAAATTTCCGAGCTGCAGATGGTACGAAACAGGCTCCCATGCATTGTGTGCAGCCCATCGAGGCTAGGCTATAGGAGGAAAAAGATGTAGATACATGCACCCTCTCAATGACACATGCTCAAATACCCATCAGCGGTTGGGATACGTCAATGGTGCAAAAATAAGCTGATCGTGATTGACCCTACTATGTCATGTCTTGGTATTCTGCTAGGAATATTTATACCCCGTCCACGTTCAGGCTGATATCCTTTGTGTGGGGGCGATCAACAAAGATTGTTCAATTGCAGGGGGATGTCACCAGGTCGATCTCTCCAGTTTCGGTTTATTTTACTGCACATTTCCTGCTCGTAGGAATCCGATTGATGGATCAACCTGGGACTTGGCGAGGCCTCAAGACAGACATGCTGAAACACTAAACCCCGAATCTGCAACACGACTTGCTTGTCCTGGAGGTATGCCAAGCTCTTGATGCGCCACTGGATAAATTTCTAAATTTCGCATGATTCATATCCAACAAAGTGGCAACTATAAAATCACCACGCTTACCCGGTGTCCAACTATGTCTGGCTCCAATACCAG
Organism: Aspergillus nanangensis; assembly: GCA_015844325.1. NCBI lineage: Eukaryota > Fungi > Ascomycota > Eurotiomycetes > Eurotiales > Aspergillaceae > Aspergillus > Aspergillus nanangensis. The sequence continues at coordinate 76,515 of VCAU01000119.1, read as the reverse complement.
AAACACCGCTATCACGAACCAACTGATTCATCTTACCCTGTCACTTTTCCCTCAACATGAGATTATCTGCTGTTAGCAGCGCGGCCATCGCCCTCACCGTTCAATATGCGTCGCTTGCATTTGCGGCATGCGATGATGTTGCAGATGGCTTTGCCTCGTTGAACGGGGGTACGACCGGTGGCCAGGGAGGTTCTGAGGTTACCGTCAACAACGTTGACGACCTTAGATCGTATCTCGCCGAGGAGGGTGCCTATATTATCAAGGTCGAGGGCACCATTACAGTCGACCCTGCGGGTGAGGAGCTGTCGGTGTCGAACGACAAGACCATCATTGGCGTAGGTGACTCCGCGCACATCGACCAAGGGGGATTTGGCCTGGACGGCACGTCGAACGTCATCATCCGCAACTTGAGGATCAGTGAGTTGGGCTTTGTGGTTGGAGGGGCCGAGTTCTGACAGCTAATTCTATTGCCAGCCAACCCTGGAGACGCAGAGTCCGACCATGACAGCATCCAGGCGGATGGATCTTCTAACATCTGGATTGACCACTGTAAGTCGAGAGCCTCACACGCGGCTTGTAGAATAATAAGGCATCTCACACCTTACAGGTCTCTTTGATGAACCCACTGGCGATGGCCTGATCGATCTGCGCAAAGACACTACTTTCTTCACGGTGTCAAACAATATTTTCCGCAACCATGATAAGGCGTTTGGTATTGGTGAGTCTCCTCGATATATACCTACCCACTCATGTGCCTCCAATACTTACTGACACTGTTCCCAGGGTGGACTGATAACGTTATTGCCGAGGGCACCATCCACCACAACTGGTTTGATGGTACCAACCAACGCAACCCATCGGCGGACAACCTTCTCCACGCCCACTTGTATAACAACTACCTTACCGGTGTGACTAGCTATGGCCACTATGCTCGTGGGAGTACGAACGCTCGCATTGAGAATGTGTACTTTTCAGACACATCCAACCCCATCACCGCGGATGAGGATGCTACCCTGACTTCAACTGGATCAGTTGTCGATGGGGACTCAGACGAGCCGGTTGCTGACCAGGGCGAGGCATTTAACCCTGCCGACCTGTATGAATATTCGCTGGACGAGACTAATGATGTCCCTAGCATTGTGGAGGGCAATGCAGGTCCACAGGCCGGTATTTGCTCCTAGTGTCTCCTTTGGCCTGGTATAAGAGCTACTGTGGGCACTGTGGGTCAGCCATGAGTTTTCTGATTTCGTTATCGAATTAAGTACTGCCTTGAAGATATATTATTTCTGTGAACTAGCTCCTCCTAGTGTTAAAAAAAAACTAGCATATTTTGTCTTGTTAGTATTGGATATTTATTGGCCGATGTATTTACCTTTTGGTAAGAATTAATTGTAAATATCAAGGCCAAATGATTATATCAGCCAGAGCATAGCGAAAGGAAAATGAAGTCTGATGAGATTAAGAGGGCTTGGGCACTGACACTAGCATATTATTATAATATATTTAAATGTTGATATCGATTTCATAAAAATAGAATACCAAGCTGGCGGTCACCCTGTAGATGGAAGCTACGGTTAGTTCATGTTCCCTCTTATTCCGTGGAACAGAGATATCCCGCGATAGTTACAATTAATAGGGTGTAATAATTGTTGAGATGTGATATCAAACCGGTCCGAAAGAAAGAGTGCGCGCTAGCAAATGGCTCCACACTGGCCTCGATGCGATGCCTGCCACGCGCCGATCGCGCAAGAATCCCCAGACTGTGCAAAAGCCGGAACAATGTGGAGGTGGAGATGGTGTATCTGGGGCATGACGGTTGGGCTAATGAGCCAAAAGTTGACGTTGCCCTCTCTTTAAAAAGCCTCGAGCTTCTGGATCTTGGGCAAGGGCAAATGAAAAATAAATATAGGAGGCTTAGCTGGTTATTACTGCCTACTCTCCTTAATAAGCCCTTCCAACTTGCCATCATCATGGATTCAACAAACATTGAAGGCCAAGTCAAGGACGTATCCACTTATGAGATTGAGAATGTCAAGCTCACTGACCCTGTCCTGTTCACTGCCGAGGAAGAGAAGGCACTGGTGAGAAAAATTGACCTCACCCTCTTGCCAACCATCTGGGTCATGTACCTCCTATCTTATCTGGATAGGACCAAGTAAGTTGGACCGTATTGAATCCCGGAGGGCAATATAATGTGTATCAGGGCTAACGCACGTTTGCATACAGCATTGGCAATGCAAAGATCTCTGGCATGGAAGAGGATCTCAACTTGTCGTCCAACCAATACTCAATCGCCCTCGTTGTCTTCTTCGTCGGATATGTGGTTTTCGAAGTGCCGAGCAAGTATGGCCGCCCTATTATCCTCGTGAAATTAAAACCATTGACCGATCTTTTCTCTCTCCAGTCTTGCGCTAGGCAAATCTAGACCCTCCGTTTTCCTCCCGTCAATCATGATTCTCTGGGGCGCATTGACTTGCGTGATGGCTGTGGTCAACAATTTCACCCATCTAGTAGTCCTGCGGGTCATTCTGGGATGTGTCGAGGCCGGGTTTGCTCCTGGTGTGATCCTCGTCTTGTCATCATGGTACAAACAAACCGAACAGTCAAAGAGATTCGGTGTATTCATTTCGGCGGCGGTGTTATCAGGTGCATTTGGTGGCCTTATTGCTGCTGGCATTGTGGATGGCCTTGAAGGGGTTCATGGGATACGTGGTTGGCGGTGGCTATTTATCATCGAAGGCGCTGCCACCATCGGTTTTGCTATTATATCCCTCTTTATCCTCCTAGATTTTCCTGCAACCTCACGACGGCTGTCTGAACGTGAGAGGCAGATCGCCGTGGCACGCTTGGCTGCTCAGAATGTCACCACTGCTACGGAGGATACCGAGCATCTGAGCAACCTGGGTGCTATCAAGGTGGCTTGCCAAAACTGGCGCACCTGGGCGTTTGTCATTGGATACATGGTTTGTCACCTCCACCATTTTTCCGGCCTGATGTCTCTAACTGGGTGTATTCTGTGGTATAGGTCATCGTTGGCTCGAGTACGCTGACGTATTTCTACCCAACACTTGTGGAAGGGCTTTTTGGCAACGCATCCACCAAGAAGGTTAACTTGTTAACTGTCCCAATCTACGGAGTGGCTTTCATCGCCACGGGTATCACATCATATTGTAGTGACATAGTTCCCACCTGGCGTGGGTTGATCATTGCAGGGTGGCTGACAGTTTCCCTGCTATGTTCGGTTATTGTCTGTACTGTGTATAACTTCACCGCACGTTATGTGCTACTTGTTGTGATGGCTGCCGGCCTTTGGGCCACCAATGGAGGAACGCTAGCCTATGCCTCCTCCGCATTTGCTGGGATGCACCCACAGGCTCGAGGTGTTGCATTGGCTATGGTGAATGCACTGGGGAATCTGGCACAGATCTACGGGTCGGTACGTATCTCACCCACTAGCACTAGCCACCCTTTCTCGATCATCAGGCTAACCTAGAATGCACAGTATCTCTTCCCAGAAGGTGATAGCCCCAAGTATATCATGGGGTTCTCCGTTATATCCGCCATGCTAGCAGTGGGGGTGGTTGTGTTTTTGTTTTTGCATATCTGGTTCCGTCGCCGTTTGCGGGCCGGTGTTATCCAGTGACAGTACATACTGAAGTCTCATATAACGACAGCTTATTGTTATGGCCGAGTGGGAAATAAATCCAATGTTGTACATAAAACACCATGACTCTTGAGAATATAGCCGGGAAACCGTAGTAGAGATCTGCAAAAAAGAGGAAGCTTGCGCTCCGGATAAGTTTTCGAGGCTTGTAATCGCGAAGGCGCCACCCTTTGTACAGAGACTGCATTTAAAGTGAGTTTGGTCGAGTTTGGCATATACTTTGAAAATGAAAGGGTACATATCTTGTCGCACTTGCCGTTTGTAGATAAGGCCAAAGCTGTGTACGAGAAAGTCGGAATTCCGCGAAAGGGGAAATTGCCAACTGACTGGTATGCGCGCATAGTCCGCATCAACCAAACTCCCGTATGAGCCGAATGCTTTCTCCTCCACCTCTGGCATGTCCTCGATGTACAAACAAAGACAAACGATCAGGCAGACGTCGAGAAATGGAGATAGACGATATAGTGGAACTCAACTGGTCACCGTTTACCTCGACCAAGAACAATTATATTGACAGGTATATACAATATGGACCTTAAGCATGGGAAATCGGGACTGGATGATGATTCAGTTTCACTCAACTCGGTTGAGAACCGCCTTCTTTTGTAACATGACAGAAGCTCCCGCCTACAGCCCAAGAGAGCGATGGTGCCTTCATTCCCTGTATCATGCCTAACAAAAAAAGAGACACCATAGGAGAGGAGAGTCACGCGAGGTATTGCATATTGAATCGAAATGAGCCTTGTCTTGAAATGTCTGGGCTCCCTAGATTAGGCGATTATGCTCCTCGTGGTCTCGATGCGAGCGTCGTGTGCCTCGCTTCGAAGGCCTCGGATCGTCTGTGTTATTCCCGCGGCGAAACACATCAATCTATGTCATCTGGGTAGAGAGGAGAGTCCATTTAAAGAAAGGCATCCAACTGGCCATTTGTTCCATCCAATTCACCCACCAGGAAAAAGCAACGCAGCCTCAAAAACTTCCGCAAACATGCCTGACGCCACCACCAATGGTCACGATAACGGAACCAGCGTCGAAACGCCAGCCTTACTGGATACCCTCCCCGGTCCAGAGCATGACTGGAGAATTACTCTCAAGGGGAAGATTATCGCCATCACCGGCGCCAACCGGGGCATTGGCCTAGCCCTCGCAGAGGTCTGTTTAGCCAACGAGGCGGCAGATATCTTCAGCCTTGACGTCTTCGAACCAGGCGAGGAGTTCGCCGCTCTGCAGAAACTCAACCCCAAGCGCCTACACTACATCCACTGTGACGTCACCTCAGAAGAGAGCGTCAACTCCGCAATCGATGCTGTTGTCTCTGCACGGGGGGCCGTCCACGGCTTCATTGCAAACGCTGGCATGACGAAGCATCAGCCGGCGCTCGACTTTAGTCGCGCGCAGTTGGACCAGCTGTTTAACCTTAACGTCTTCGGGGCCTACTTCTGTGCCACAACGGTTGCTCGCCGGTTCATTGATCTGGGAATCAAGGGATCCATCGTCTTCACTGCTTCCATGACATCTTATCGCCCCAATCGCGCGGCGCCCTCTGCCCCCTACGGAGCAACTAAGGGAGCTGTACGCAATATGACACATACACTGGCCATGGAATGGGCAAAGCATGGGATTCGAGTGAACTCAATATCTCCTGGATTTATAAAGACGGCTATGACCTACTTTGTGGATCAGGCACCGGATTGGGACCTGAAGATGCAGTACTACGGCGGCATGCCGAGATTGGCAGACCCCAGGGAGCTCGGCGGCGCATATGTCTACCTCCTCTCGGATGGAGCTTCGTACACAACTGGTATAGACATTCCGGTGGCCGGGATTGTGGGAGCATGGTGAGAGAGCACAGGCACGACAAAGATCAAAGGAGATGTATAGATGACGCATATGAGGCGTATGCGAGTGCGACCAAGACGATCATGATATAATTTCGTTGTATTTATTGCCAACCCATAGAAACAGACGTCATAATCAAATGTATTCTTGTACACTGGCCGTAGTATTCATTATCATCCACCCCCCCATACCTTTTCCAGTTCAGCAACAAGGCCCCTGGCCGGGAATTTGCTAATCGTCAGCATCCTTTCCAAAGTGGGGAGCAAGGCTTCTCGCATCTCAGGGGACCGAACAAACTGGCCAACTTCAGGGTTGGTGTCAGCAATGACCGGAAGACTGACAGGGAGACACTTACCCCCAAATAAAGCCTGTACGTTGACAAACGCCATCGCGGATTCGTGTTCATGGCATGCATTAGCGATACCACAGACCATCTTGACGCTTTCAGCCAGCTGCGCATCGCGGAGACGGTAGGCGTTTAGACCCCCCATCGTGGGTTGGTTCAGTAGCACCGTGGACCTTGCAAAGTGGTACATTTGCATAGCACCCGCATGGCTGGGCGGATGAATCCATATAGGCGGGCACATAGTAGGATTGGAACGCATATCTACGGCGGCAGGTACTGGCTGGTAGGAAGCAGGGAGGATACGATGCCAGTTGTCAAGTGCGCGAAGGAGTCGGTCCCCCTGCTCGATTCTGGGTCTTGGGTCCTGATCTGGGGACATTTCATCACATGCGGCATATTCTACACACTTGCCACAGATGTAGACAATCCTAGTTGCGAGCTCATCCGAGTTCAGCTCCTCTAGCCTTTTCTTGGGGCGCCAGAACGTGAGCGTCGGCCGTCCGGCTTGGAAGGCTGCCCAGATGTCTTGCCGGAGCCACGCCCACCAGACAGCCCGCCGCAGCCCATCGACAGACTCTCCATCATTGTCCTGCGACCGCTGGATCCAGAAGGAACCCCGCAGGTGTTGCTCCCAGTCCCCGCTGATGGAGGAAGTGTCAGCGTCAAACATCTCGTACGTGCTGATCATGGTGGCGGTCGCCAATATCTCTCGGGAGTCGGCGTAGGACGGGTAGAGGAGTGTTTGTGAGAGATATTGAAGGGTTTGATAGTAATACTCCGTCGCCGTGTGGGCTGGACCAGGTTCTTCCTCCACCGAGGCTGGAGTATTCACATCCTCGCCTGCGCGACGTTGAAGACCGAGCGACATATGCCTAGCTCCCACTGCCAGGATTGACTTCAACAGTCCGGTGTTTCGCAGCGCAAGATGGGGCACCACATTACTGAAATGGCGATCGGGATCAAACAAGTCCAGGATTGGGCCAACAACCTCGATGTAGTATCGAAAGAAGGGCATGTCCACGGGGGATAACTCAATCCTGTGCGTCGTGTTCCAAGGTTCCTCCTCTACCGGGTGATAACCCACTGCGGGGATTTCACTTGATGGCTCTCCGTGCTCGAAGTGAGCCCCAACCCACTCGGGGGCTGGTGACTGTCGTCGAGAGAGTGTGAGCTCGGGAAATTTCCATCGTGGATCGCTCGTTGAACCGCCATTCAGCCGTTGGATGTTGCTTATGGCATCCCGGGCTAACAGATCGTACCATTCAAAGGGGGAGATATTGAGTAAGGATATCTGGCTGAGTGATAGCGGGGAAGTTGAGGCGTCCGACTCCAGCCTGGAGAGTGTCTGGTCATTATTATTACTTCTGTGCAGGTAGTCATGTCGTGACGTCTGAATTGGGACATCAGGGGGAAGTGACCCGGAGGCGTCAGCCGGTTGGAAATAGGCTTGTCTATCAATGCTCGGCACTTGTCGTTGGGGTAGACATAACTCGATAGTATCGTCTTCTCCTGTCGTCTTTTCCCTTACATTATTAGGCTGTGCCGTAGGGGACTGACAGTCAGGCACAGGCTGCTGGGCATATCGACAGATGCGATCCGACTTGGAGCAACGCATGCACGTGGGCTTCCCATCGTCACACTTGACCCGTCTCTCCCTGCAAGTCAGGCTGTCCTGCGTGTTAGCCGGTGTGATGCTCGCCTCCGCATCATTCAGAATCGACTGACTCACCATCCTGTTCTTGTTCTCAAGCCACGGGCCCGGGACGGTCTGATGCGGCGACGCCTGGCCCCCGTCGCGGTGCCCTCGGATCTTGATTTTGGGTGTGCAGTGGTAGTATTCACGTCCATGGAGATCGCATTCGTCCGTGGTTTCGTCTCGAGGGCCCTCATGTGGTAAATATACCTGGCGGATGAGTATCCCTCCTTAAAACCATTTGGGGGTAAGATCAGCGGGGAATTGGGAAAATAGTGTGCTCGGATCCCCTGTTGCTTGAACCTTACCGAATATGTAGATTTGTGGAGATAGAGCATTTAAAAGAGGGTGCAAGAGGCCTGGGTGTGGATCCATAGATATGCAGGGACTTCTTGCCAGCCTATCATTGAAGCTCCACCGTGGCCTCGAGACGATGTCATGTCACACCATTTGTTGACTCCACCACCATGATGAAAGGCCTCGAAGCGAGGGATTCTCCCAACTCCCATGTCCACCACGCCGCAACGACAGTACAATTCACACTGTCGGAGCTGGGCTCTCCATGGCTTCGCCTCGACCCCCAGCACCCACGATGCTGTATCGGCATAATCAATTGATTCTCTCGATGGCCGTGGGATAAGGCCTTGTGTATAAGAATCGGCGGTCCGGTCGACATCTCCCAGAAGATAGTTACAGCCAGGTAGCATCAAGCGACTTTCTGGAACGCCTCCTTTCAGCCCTGATCCATACGCCATGGCACCCACGCTGGAATTTCTCGAAAACTTCGCCGGGAATCCGCCAATCAAGGCAGTCGCAGATGTAGGCGACAAGAAATCTGCTGCCGCTGATGTCAAGTTTGAGAGCTCAGAGACACATCAGCGGGTGATGAATGTTTTCCGAGCCTTCATTGCCGACGTCTGCCAACAATATGGCGAAGGCCACGCTGGGTAACTTGACGGCCTTTGGAGAGGTCCCCCCAGTCCCAGTGTAAACGCTAACCAGGCTTGCTGACAGATCTCCTATGGGAATGGCCGCCATCGGCATTGCGTTATACAAATATGTAATGAAATACTCCCCAAAGAACTGTAACTACTTCAACCGAGACCGGTTTGTTCTTTCGAACGGTATGTGCTCTTCGCCTCTCTACGATTGTCTGGCGACATGCGGCTCACCTGCATTCATGACAGGTCATGCCTGCCTGTGGCAGTACTTCTTCATGCATCTTGTTGGTGTCAAGAGCATGACACTCGAACAGCTCAAGTCCTACCACTCATCGAGGCTCGACTCAGTCTGCCCCGGTCATCCTGAAATCGAGAATGAGGGTGTGGAGGTCACAACAGGGCCTCTCGGCCAGGGACTTGCCAATGCCGTGGGACTGGCCATGGCAACGAAAAACCTTGCCGCGACGTACAATAAGCCTGACCATGAAGTGGTGAGTAACATGACGTGGTGCATGGTCGGTGACGCTTGCTTGCAGGAAGGTGTTGGACTCGAGGCGCTCTCCCTTGCTGGTCACTGGAGGTTGAACAACCTGTGTATTATATTTGACAACAACTCTGTTACGTGCGATGGGAGTGCGGACGTTGCCAACACGGAAGATATTAACACCAAGATGGAAGCGACGGGCTTCAACGTAGTGGACGTGCACAACGGAGACTCGGATGTGGTTGGTGAGTCTGAGACAATATCCAGCCCGATGCAGACAGCTCTGATAACCCACTCAGGCATTACAAAAGCCCTTGTTGCAGCTCGATCGAGCAAAAAGCCCACCTTCATCAACATTCGCACCACTATTGGCTTCGGATCGGCCATTGCCGGCACCGCCGACGTACACGGGGCTGCACTCGGAGTCGACGAAGTAGCTAACGTCAAAAGGTTATTCGGATTAAACGTCGACGAGCACTTTCACATCCCCGATGATGTCTACGACTTCTTCAGTGACATCCCGAGCCGTGGTATGGATTATGAAGTGGGCTGGCAAGCAACCATAAGCAGATATAAACAGGAGGAGCCGGCATTGGCGGCTCAATTTGCACTTCGTGTCGCTGGCAAGATGAGTGATGACTGGACCAAATGTATTCCTCGCAAGGAAGAGCAGCCTACTGCACCCACTGCCTCGCGAAAGTCGGCGGGCGTCGTGACCAATGCCCTTGGCCAGCGGATCAATTCATTCCTAGTTGGCACCGCCGATCTTACCCCCTCGTGCAATGTCGCCTACGAAAATAAGGTCGACTTTCAATCTGTGAGTGTGTGCAATGTCCAATTTTGCCTGACCTGACTTACATTGAACCAGCCTGAGCTGCGAACAGGCTGCGGCCTCGACGGGAACTACAGCGGTCGATATATTCACTATGGTATCCGGGAGCACGCCATGTGCGCCATCTCCAACGGACTTGCGGCCTTCAATAAAGGCACATTTGTCCCCATGACGAGTACTTACTTTGTATTCCACTTATACGCGGCTGCAGCCGTACGGATGGCGGCGCTTCAAGGTCTCCAGCAAATTCACATTGCCACTCACGACAGCATCGGGGTTGGTGAAAATGGCCCAACCCACCAGCCCATCGCCGTTGCCTCTCTGTACCGTGCCATGCCCAATGTTCTCTATATACGCCCATGCGATGCGGAAGAGGTGGCCGGTGCCTATAGAGCTGCTATCGAGGCCACGGAGACGCCGACCATTATCTCACTCTCTAGACAGAGCCTGGTCCAGTACCCCCAATATTCCTCCCGAGAAAAAGCCATGAAGGGCGCCTACGTCTTCACCGAGGCTACAACCGGGGACTTTGATGTGACATTGATCGGAGTTGGATCTGAAATGGTTGTTGCGATGCAGACCCGAGACTTACTCCTGAATGACCATGGGATAAACGCTCGAGTTGTTTCGTTTCCTTGCACGAGGCTTTTTGAGCAACAGTCGCGAGAGTACAAACAATCAGTGTTAAAACCACAGGCCGGCAAGCCCACCATCGTTATCGAGGCTTACCCATCCAATGGCTGGGAGCGTTATGCTGATGCGTCGGTGTCGATGAACAGCTTTGGAAAGAGTCTTCCTTCAAAGGAGGCGTACGAACACTTCGGATTTTCGCCCAGCAGCATTGCGCCCAAAGTGAAAGACCTGGTAGAGGAAGTTAGACGAGACGGTATCGGAATACTGAGGGGCGACTTTAGGGATTTCAATGGTGGATTAACTGTTGGTTTTGGGCATTAGATGTCGTGTTTAATATATAAAAGACGTCTACCAACCGTAAAGACTCACAGAAGTGGAAGTGGTTGTTGCTCGCTATTCGCGCCCGCTGGGTACAAATATACATTTTGTCCTTGTCGATGATCGTCCACCTATTCTAGAAGCTGAACACGACAAGCCTTTTCTCTTCCTTAAAGGTCTACTCAGAGTCAGGGAACGTAAGTAGACACTATTCACTACTTTCTGCGGAGACAAAGGCTTAAAAAAAAGGAGTCACACTGATATGACCAAAATTCACACAAGATGAAGGAGGCAACATAAAATATAATCATGGTCTTAGAGAGACTTTGGGGCTCACTGGCACATGTGGATCAGCATATTTGAAGGCCCACATGGAGTTCTTCTAAACATATCAATGGTAATATCGACAACCTTGCTGATTCCTGTCCTAGCATGCAACGCCACCGTCAACGGAGAATGTGGCTCCTGTGGTCCAGCTTGCATCATCACTGAGCATAAAAGCAATAGTTCGCGCCATATCCTCTGGTGTACCGAGTCTTTGTAATGGTAAACTCTTATAAGTATTTGTCACCGGTCGATCTTCGGTTCCCGCATCCGCCCGTAAGTTGGTGAGCATAGGAGTATCTACGGGGCCACTAGAATGGGATAGATTAATTGGAGACCTATAAACTGCAGGGGAAAAACACGCTTACGGGGCAAGAGCATTGACTCTGATACGCCTATCTCCAACCTCCTTGGCAGCACTCCGGGTCAAGCCGATAACACCGTGTTTACTTGTGCTGTAGGCTGCGATGCCTGGACGTCCCATGATTCCTGCTATGCTAGCGACGTTGACAATCGATGCCCCGGGTTGCATTATCCGAAGTTGCGCCCGGAGACAGTAAAACACCCCGGTGAGGTTGATTCCCATGATGAATTCCCAGTGTTCATTGGTGATATCGGTGATGTTTTCGAATATCTTTCCGCCTGGTCGTCCAGCCACTCCCGCAATATTCGCAGCGCCGTCAAGCTTGCCAAAATGTTGGACAACTTTCGAAATCCAGTCATCCACACTGTCCGAGCTGGAGACATCAACCCTAGTGCCAATCACAGGAATGCCCTGGGCTGATAATTCCGCCACGACTGTGGAAAGCATGGCCTCATCTATGTCACTGAGAGCAAGTGAAGCACCTCGGGAAGCACATTCTTGCGCGGTAGCCCGTCCGATCCCGGATGCCGCCCCAGTGATGGCAATTACCTTATCTTTCAATGAAGCCATCTCTTTCGTTGGATCCCGATGACGATCGCTGGATTATAACTGAGGCTACCCGGCTGATATAACAACTAACAACGCGTAGATACGATAATGCGAGAGGGAGATGAGTAAAAGATACTTATGTTATCAAGAGTATGACGTGCTTGATAGATCTGTCTGGAACAAACATGGGGTGTAGGGCGTTTAAAAGCGGTTTTTCCCCGGGCGGGGTTTCCAAAGCGCCATGGAACTCGCACATGGTTCAAGATTGAACTCGAGAGGGGTTCAAGTATCGTTGTACGGTCTTCCCCCCACTGTATGTTAGGCAGGATTGCGTGCAATACATACAGAGCAGAACGCTTGATCTCCGTGAACATTTCTGTATATTGCAGGACTTGGAACATGTCTTTACTCTCCTCGTGTTGAGTTTAGTTTGTATGGTGACGATGTAACTTAACCTGAATCCTATATTTATACAGATGGATGCCTGTGGCAGGTGAACATGTACCAGGCCCCTACACTCCAAATCAATGCCACCGCAGATCTGTGTTAGATATAGAACCAATGGGCTTTTGAATGAAAGCGGACGGTAAAACGTAGCTCTTCCTCGGCCCCTGACTACACGAAGGGTCTGTTTGGTTGGACCCCGCATCATGAAGATGTTATTTGTATAACTATAAAATCCAATGTAGCCGGGTGCGGGGTCAACCCCGACTTGTTCAATCAAAATCGGTAGATAACTGGAATGACTCAATAAATCAACCGAAAAGTCCGGCTTACAGAATAAAGCCGCGGATTTGTGGTATTGGGCTCGCCTTCTTTACATGTTGAAGTGCCAAACGATAGCTACACAGACATTCTCCGAATCTCGATGAATACCTACATGCTCTGTGTGCTTGCCCTACGTGGCTGTATGATTTCAGAATCCTGCATTGAATTCCCCCTTGCACGTAAGCGTCACGAATACTTAAATGGTAACCGTCGCTCGAGTGGGACACCCGGAAACATTGAAGCTTCTTCTCGGCCAAGCCACCTTTCATGCACGAGGAATGCACGTTCACTGATATATCGATATTTGTATTATTATTGGCGGTCTGCTGAAGCCTTGCTAATGCTGTATGTTCCTATTGTTTCGCCCGATTCCCGCCGTACATGAGTCCTAAAGAGGAGGATTGGTGAAGGGACAGGAGACACCAGAAACTTCCTTGCAAATATCTATCAATTCCTCCTGCTTCTTTACATTATTGGCCCCAGCATGTGCTGACTCCTGGCCTTGCGTTGTGAAAAATGCTCCACTCTTCAGATCTGCCAAACTTCCCTGTCCAACAGCCCAGTCTGCTAGGGCCTGGGACGGCTCATCGACTCCTCCTGGGGCCATCATGCCCCCCATCTTGGTCCTCACCCAGCCTGGATGCATGCTCACCACGCGAATACTCTTTCCCCATCGCCGGGAAAAAAAGTTTGCTAGCATAACATCATGCAATTTGCTGTCACTGTACGAGTGGGACATCGTTACGTTCCGTAAGGTTTCATCACCACCATAGTGGCTGTCGGAGCTCATGTAGAGGAGCCGAGACGTCGGCTTATGTATCAAACAGGTGAGAATATATGGTGCAAGCGTGTTGACTGCAAAGACTGCCGATATATTGTCTGCGGTGATCTCTCTGCTGGATGTGGCTCCATACCCAATCCCCGCGTTGTGAATTATTGTGTCAAAGGGCCGATTCCCCAGAGCGTTAGCGTCTTCTGCTAGTTTTTTTGTGGCCGTGATCGATCTCAAGTCGGCCACAAGTACAGCTTCAGCTTTGGGGACAGCCTTGTGGGCTGAGGCAGCGCGGTCTGAGTTCCGAGCATGGAGAACGACTGCATGACCGCGGTCTGCGAGGATCCTGGCGGTAGCCAGGCCAATCCCATCACTAGAACCGGTGATGAATATGCGCGCCATGACAGCTAGTAGAGTCGAGCCTGGATGTGCATCGAAAGTAGAATCTGTTGTGGGAGGGGATATGATATAGTCTCTCTGTCTTCGTACAATTAACTACGTGGCTTCGGGCGGGGTGACTTGAATATGACGTCACGCATCGATTTGCCTTGGTACATGGACTTGCACCAAGCAAACCAACATCTAAAGAATCACTGCATCTAACCTATCTTGGAAACTGGAATGATTCTAGCACATTGGGATATTTAAGAGGAACCCAAATATCGCTGTCTTTATCACCACGGCCAGCGTCTGTTCCCTTATTGTATATGACCATGTTCATGTAAGACTATCGCAGCTGCATAGTGCGATCTGAAATGTGTTGTCCTCAATAGGATGTGAAGATCAAAACGGGCTATCTGACCACATGACGCTTCATCATCGCCATGGTCCATGCATGTATGTAGTTAAAAAAAAGAAAACCTGTCAACGTCGCCTCCCCGTTCGTGGGCTTCTCTATGAGGTGATCTCGCACTCTTCAGGGATACTTGCAAATCGGTCGAGAACTTGCTTCAGTGCAGGCCGTCGAATGGGTTTGCTGCATACGTTTAGCGGTGGCGCCGTGAGAGATTCCGATGAAAAGGAGGTTACCTGATGAACATATCCATGCCAGACTCCATGCAATTCTTGATGTTGCTATCTTCCGCAAACGCGGTCAGGGCGACAATAGGTGCCGAGTAGCCTATTTGCCGTATTAAGCGGGTACTTTGAATTCCGTCGAGGTTGGGCATCTATACAGATTAGGTCTGCGGAGTTTGAAAGGAAAAACAACGACCACAAGACGATGACATACCTGAATATCCATGAAGATTAAGTCAAAGGCTTTCCCCTCCTCCATATTGGCTCGCACACTATCGTAGGCCTCTTGTCCATCTTTAACAACCGTGACATCGTACACATCCTCGAGAGCAAGCATGCTAGGCCGGTCAGTATGTTCTCAGTCACTCGAGTTCAAAGACTTACCGAAGAACAACCTGTTGATTGACCTTGTTATCTTCCGCGACCAAAACTCGAATCCTCTTCTCACTTTTGGCCTTCTTTGGTACGTCTGGTATTTTTTGTGAGGATGGAGATGGAGAGGAATCCAGGGTCCCGGCGGCAAAAAAGGGTTGACTCAACCCAACTAGTCGTGGCTGCATATCGGTGGCAACACGAGTCTCACCTCTCATGGATTCGTGGTCGGACGACGTTCGGGCAATACTAGAGAAGTCCTCTAGGGATAGCACGCTTGGGGTGCGTGACCCATTGAGGCTGGAACTGTGTGTACTTGGTGCGGCTTCTTTGATGAACTGTAGAGGCAATTTGACGGTAAAGAGGGCACCTTTCCCTTCCTCGCTGTCCAGGAGAATGAGGCCGCCCATGAGTTTACTCAGCTGTGCGCAGATACTCAAACCAAGACCCGTACCACCATATTTTCGGTTCAATCCAAGGTCCCCTTGCACAAATGGGTCGAAGACACGTCTCTGGAGATTCGCAGGAATACCCGGACCATTATCCTCCACTTCGAATTGGAATATCAGGGTCTGGGGTCTGGGGAATGCCGATGGTTGCCAATCATTCTCGGCATTTTCCAGTGCTTCTGACCTCCTCCGCGACGATGTGCCGGGCAGAACGACGGAGTGTGGGCTGGATTTGTTTCCGATAACCACGAAGCCTTCCGGTCTAGCGGCGGATTCCTCAATACATCGGATACGGACCTCGACCTTTCCGTTCTCGGGGGTGAATTTTAGGCTGTTGCTAACCAGGTTGATCAGGATTTGCAGGATTCGATGTTGATCCCCGAATAAGACCATGTGCTTAACCCTAGCCGCACTTGCAGGCCCGGAAACCGAGGGTTCATGGTCGGCACCTCGATCTCGACAGACAGTGCCGTGATGTTGGGAGCTCAACCCGGGAACGAATTTCACAGTGAAGTCAATATTCTTTTCGTTGACTTGATTTTGAAAGAGAAAAATCAGTTGAGACCTGATCTCAGAGATTTGGAATTCCTTTTCCTCCAACTGAATAGCCTGCTCGATTTGGTTCTTGCTGAATGTCAACAGGTCGTTTAATAGATGCAAAAGCAGATCACCAGACTTGTAAACCACCTGAAGAGACTTCTTGATCCTATCTAGGTTGTCTTCACCCATGCATACGGCGCACATTCCTAGGATCCCATTCAATGGGGTTTTCAATTCGTGAGAGATATTTGCAATGAATAGTGTCTTACTTTCATTTGCTGCCTCTGCCGCTAGCTTCGCTTTTTCAAGTTCTCGGGTTCGTTCGATAACTCGCTCTTCAAGTCGACTGTACTGAATAGTCAACATATCCGTCATCTCATTAAATGTGCTGGTGAGTTCTGTCAATTCATCTGTTACCCAGTGCTTCCGCTCTCTGACCCGGCCGGGAATGTGGGAAGCCTTTGGGCCGCGTTGGCGAGGAACAGTGAAAGTGCTGTCGAATCGCTGCAGCGGACGACGAAGATATTTCACCCAGGATCGGTCGGATGCTTTATCACAATGTTCGACAATGACGGTGGTCTCTGTTGCGTGACCATTATCGTCTTTGCGCGAGCGCTTTTCGTCGTCACCAGCAGATGGCACTGGGCCAAGGTCCGGTTGGATCGACTTCCTGGCAGCCTCACGTAGTCTGCGAATGGGGGCAACTGCCCAGTGGGCCAGGAGAGGCACCATGATGATGATTAGTCCAACTGTGCCGAAAACGCAGGCTAGGATGATTTTCCTCAGTCTTGTCACGGGCGCAAATGCCTCCGAGTGGGACTTCTCTACCAAGAGAATCCACTGTACCAAGGAGCTTTTGGGACGCATAACCCCGACTGCAACCGATGCACCCTGCTCGTTCTGCGCGGACAAACTACTGATGGAGTTGTTTTCCTTCTCGTATGACTGGAGCATGGCATCCAATGCCATCGAGTACCGGGTGAGCGAGAACGAGGTGCGCGTCAATGCCCGTGAGCCCTTGTTACTCTGGTTCGGAATTGCAGTGGGCTCAAATATGTAATGTACTTGGGATTCCGCCAGCGCACTTCTGTTCGATGCGGAGGTTGCTGTCGCCGGTTGGGCTTTGGTTGAGAATCGATTGTCCGGGCGGGAGGGTCCCAGCAGGAGGACCTGGCCTGTGTTACCCATGCCATCGCGAGAGGTCACTGCACGCTGCAGGCTTTCTCCACTGGCCACGACGCTATACGATGTTAACATGGGACGCCTTTCTGCGTCATGATTGGAGCACGACATACGTCATATAACCCAAGATGTCTGTATCGGATGTGTTGTTGACAATGGGAAGAGTTAACGAAATTAACGAAAACGAGCCATTGATGACCACCGGACCAAGGAGTAAACTCGAAGCTGGTCCAAGTTCGTAATCCTCGGACGCATTCACTTGAATGGGGTTGTTAGGGCGAGGTACTTGGGTATATGTAAGGTTAGGAAACAATATGGGCGGGTATTCATCTCCGCCAAGCATGATGGAACTGCCATTAGCGTCGGTGTAGGGGAGCACAATCTGGGGAATAGTGTCGCTGGTAACCTCCAGTAAGTTTACCGGGCCTTGGTGGCCATTCTTTGAATAGATGATGGCCTGATAGGTGCTCAAGTAGCCGCGAGTACCGAGGGCGGACTGTATATCGGTGGTCGCTGTGGCCCAGTTCGCGCTGGATGTGTTTCCTTGATAGTAGCGTCGAAGGGCTCCTTGAATCAATAACCTGGTCGAGATTGTCTTACAATTGACTGCCAGAAGTTCCAAACTAGAGGCAATCTGGCTCGCTTTGATCGTCGCAACGAGTTCCAATCCTTGGGACCTGTGAGGGAGTAAGAATTAGCCTTGCCGACTTCACAGTGGTTTTTGCGGAGCGAATGGCATACTCGACATCTACAACGAAGTTATAGGTAGTTGTCCACTATGTACCATTAATCCTCGTTGTCGCCGTCTTGATGATTGAATATATCTTACTGTTGCAATCGAGAGGACCACGACACCGACAACCGCGGTCAGCAACACCAGCAGCGCAAACTGCAGGGCTATGGGGACGCGCATGAAGAAACAGCAATGCTAGTTGAATTCATCAGCGCAGAATGTGGCTCAGATCATCGACAAAATCACATCCGCGATCAAATGAAGAGGAAAGAAAATGGAATATTAGGAGGAAAGACAGAGAGTGGGGACCGCTCCATAACCATGTGGCGAGGAAAACCCCCCCGGATAATTCGTTATGAACCAAGTTTTTCTTTGTTTTTTAGAACAAAAATAAAAACAAAAATAAAAACCTGCGACAATGTCTAGGAAATGTGTTGTATCTCTTTGGTGCCACGGCAAGTTATGCCATTGCAAGGGCAGCAAAATATCTTGCTCCGGGCCGGAACCCGCTGTGATTTGACGGCGAAAAGCCACCAGGGGTCTAGAACCAAACAGCCAGTCAATATAAACACTGTCAAGGGAAAAAATAGCCGAAGTTGGCCTCAGCCATTGAGATGTCTATGTCTCAGGTGGAAAGAGAAATTCCTCCTTCACGTGACCATCTGGTGTTCTATTACTATCTAGGCTATCTTGTCGTGGCTGCTGCTATCTTGGCCCGAGTTTGGACCGAGATGGGAGCGACTTGATTTCTCCAATCCGAACTCTTTCACATACATGATGAACACATCCACAGCAACGAAGTCTCCTTCGGCTTCATAGGTAATATGTCATATCCTCACACGCCCTGTAGTCTCCGAGCCATTAAATAGTGATAGTCCGGCATAGCCTGCTCCACGCACTCGGCAATGATAACAGCAGCATTTTCTCCAAACTCCTTCACCCATTTCATCTTTTCTATCTCCAAATCGATTACGTCCGGTGCTTTTTCTTTCAAGACCCCGGTCGATTGGTTAATTAAACGGCAATACACTTTTCTCAATATTCAATCGTTTTCCGGTTGGGACTTTGTATCCCATTCCGTCAAGACCTTGGACGGATCCAGAGCCAGCCAGGCAGCTGGCCAGCTTGGATACAAGACTAGGGTCGTTGATAATGTCTTTCGTGCTGACGATGATTGGATTTGGGGGGGGGGGCTCTCATGGGTTCCGTTTTCTTGGGTGTATGACTGGAACCAGTCGTACAGGACTCGTGAATAGGAGAGTCATCCATGACCGCATCAATTCCCCTCTCCAGTTGTCGGGGTCTTGGAGTCGAAGTTCAAGGTGTCCGCGGAATATCGAGGCGAAGGATAAGGCTGGGTGTCGGACAGAGATGACTACCCGCGAGGATGTGAGGCCCTTGAGCGGGAGGATAGTTGGATTTGTCGCTGCTGCTCCAGCCTGATGAGCTTCTTTGTCGGACAGGGGAAGTATGCCGTCGAATATCCCGTGGCTCCGCTGTACACGGGCTTCCAGACGCCAGATAAACTGGGGGTGGTCTTCGTAGAAGAGGGTCTTGTGCTCGGCCTCTGCAGCGGCCATTCACTGCACAAGGCTGTTGGTGAGGAATTGAAAGTTCTGCATGACTTGGGCTCTTTGGCTCTCGTTCCAATCCCCTACAGGCTTACTGGCGAGGCTCAACTCGTCCATGAGCATGGCAGCTTCGCAGTGTGTTGGTACATGATTATCAAAGTGGAAATTGGGTTGGCTTTCTATGCCAAGCATTCGCTGCAGGAGGAATGATCCAGTTCTCGGTTGGGCGAGGAGGAGAATGTGTGATAATGGCCCAGACGGGACAGCGCTGTGATCCATTCCAAAGATTGGCACCTGGGTTCTGTTAGTGGTCTGGGTAATTTTGTAGAATGATGAAGAAAGTTATTGACACGGTCAGGGATGCTACGCACATCTAATGACTCCAATTAATCCAATAGTTTCGGGGGAAAATCCCCATATTTCACTTGCATGACGTGTAAATATTCCTTCTGCGCTGGATATCCTTTGCGTCCTGCTAGTTGAGCCGCTATGCAGCTACATGCAGATATTCCCAAATTGGAACGACATCATATAGGAAAAAGGAAAAGATACTGGCTCTAAGAGGGTTCATACTGCTTATGCAGGTTCACAGTAGTCTGACATATCATATCTTATGATAATATTGTCTGGACATTGCCAGATGCGATCGAAGGAACTTGGGCGTTACATGGGATAAATGCATTTAGCGGTATGTAACCTGTTTCGGTTTCGCAGATGTTAGGCCGCTACTGTCTTGCCCAACGACAGCTTGTTAATGGCCGGGCATAGTTGGTACAGGGTTTCGTCTTAGATGAGAGTGTTGGAAGACAAGTTGGGGAAGGGAAGGTCAGAGCTTCGTAATGAGAGTGACAATGGTAGGAATGGGGATTTCGGTGCCAACCAAAAGTCACATAAAAGGAGAGGGGTTCAATACGCCAGATCGAATAATATCCAACAAGAATATTCACAATTCAGTTGGGTGTGTGGGGTAATAGCCTGGCTTCTATTCACTCAGCAGGTTCTGGAGTGAGCTGATCATTACCCACACCATAGACACCACGATAATATAACTAAATAATTATACAGTAATTTTGAGTAGGTATGTAGTTCCGTGACAGCCCATCTAGATATATAGGACCTAAGTAGGTTTCGGTGGACTATTTTCATTGAACTCACGACCTAGGTAGTTCCAGGTTACGTTGGGTATTGCATGTGGGCTTCCCCGAGGGAGACGTGTATATATATTGCTATAGGTTCGGTCAGGCTGATCTACTCCAACGTGATAGTTGGAAATAGAAGCCAATTCAATTAGTTATTGTATATTAAGCTTTCCACGGACGAATAAACTTTTCTCACATTACTATTATGCATCCTTCCGTGTTTAGCGTCCCGTGGAAGGCGGGGGAGACAGCATAATTCGATTTATTTGAAACTGTTAACTCCGTCATACCTTGAACTTGAATATGGGAACTCCATAATCAGTATATCCTTTCGTAGACCCTGTCGGTGAAAGCGGGGAAGAAAAAGAAGTGAACATGAATATGGGGGGACAGGAACATTTTTGGCTTTAAAAAGGGGTCCGAAGACTTGATATTTCTTTCCCTCTGTGTGTGTATTCTTACATTTCATTATCTGTACATCGATAAATTTTCATGTATTACTCTCAGCTTCTGCTTCTGGCAGTACTTCCTGCCGCCACGCTTTGCGTGGCAGGGTTTACCTGGAAAGACTCAGACTTTCTCCTGGATGGCCATAAATACATAATGGTTGGGGGGCAAATGGATCCCTATCGTGTACCCCGGGAGCTTTGGGATGACCGGATGGAAATGGCCCGAGCGATGGGATTGAATACCATCTTCTCCTATATCTACTGGGACCAGCTTGAGCCTCAACAGGGTAACCATAGCACCGACGGCAAGAATGATATCGCAGCTTGGATCAAGGCGGCGGAGGCTCACGACCTCAAAGTTGTACTCCGGCCTGGGCCATACATTTGTGGAGAGCATGACTATGGCGGCCTTCCCTTTTGGTTAATGAATATTGATGGCATGAAAGTGCGTACCAATAATAAACCGTTTTTGGACGCTTCGGCCAAATATCTCAAGTGGCTTGGCTCGTGGTTGGAGCCATACTTTGCGAACAATGGTGGACCGGTTCTGATGGCTCAAATTGAGAACGAGTACGGGTTTTATGGCAATGACCACGACTACACCAACGCGCTGGCGGATATATTCGTTTCTGCGTTTCCGAACTTGACGCTCTACACCAACGATGGCAGTGGTCAGGCAATCAAGGATGGCAGTATACCGGGCTTCCTTGCCGTGACCGATGGTAGCATTGATGGGTTCAAAAATCGCGATCAGTATATCGATAAATCCAGCAAGGGACCCTATCTTGATGGCGAGTATTATATCACATGGATCGATAAGTGGGGTCAGACCAGAGCTCATGAATCATCGAACAATTCGAAAGACATTTCCCAATATCAAAAGGATTTCAAGACGGTTTTAGATGACGGCAATTCCATCAACATATACATGTTCCACGGCGGTACGAACTGGGGCTTCTCACAGGGTGCGAACTGGGACAACGCGTACGTCGCACTCACTACGAGCTACGACTACGGTGCCCCTTTGGATGAGAGTGGTCGCCCCAACGCGATATACCACGCGCTTCGCTCTAGTATTTCCAAGCAATTTGACCATATTCCTGATGTGCCATCAAAGCCTCCCATGCGCTCGACGGATCCAATCGAGATGAAGCCTTATCTTGCACTGTTCGATGCTCTTCCAACGCACCACTTCTCTGTCAATACTCCCCAAACTTTTGAGGATTTTGGTCAGCAATTCGGCTTTATTTTGTACCGCTGGACTGCCACTGAGGCCGCGAAGGGAACACTCACTGTGGGTGACGGGCCTCGAGATCGTGTAATGGTATTTGTGAATAATCGGCGCGTTGCCATTATCGACTCTCGAGTTGAGAACAGAACGGATGTTCATCTTGATCTTCACAAGGGTGATGTGCTTGACCTCTTGGTTGAAAACTACGGTCGTGTCAACTTCGGCCCCAATATTGCCGATCAGCGAAAGGGTATCGTCAACGATGTCCGTGTTGGCGACATTGTTGCCAAACCCATTCATCAGTACAAACTGCCATGTGATCAACCTGGTAAGGCTGATCATGTTTCAGCGCCATCTGGTCTGGGTAAATCAAGTGCACCCGCTTGGTATCGGGGCACTTTCGATATGGAAGCTCCTGGGGACACCTGGCTTGACCTACCGGGCTGGATCAGAGGGGTTGCCTATGTGAATGGCCACAATCTTGGTCGTTACTGGACCATTGGGCCTCAGCAGCAGCTTTACGTTCCTGGAGTCTGGCTGAAACTGAAAAATAATGTTGTTACTGTTCTGAACCTGGAGATCACGGGTCACGAAGGACCTATTCAAGGTGTTGCCAAACGATCATGGGGAAACAATGATGATCCAGATGGTGACGCTCCCTAATCATGTCATCCGTTTCATAATCGTTGAGTGAAATAGGAAAAAGTATTCAAAACGCTCTGAATATATTTTTTTTATCGTTATGTAGGGGGGCTAGCCCTAAGAATGAAAGAACACGTGCGGTGGCATGGAATATGCGGATGCAGGACAACATCCACAGTATGTATCTACAGGGAGCTTCAATACGAATCCGGATCTAAATGCATAATTTCAATCATCGCAGAGTCAGTGATTGGACTAGATGAACCCTCTCCTTGAAAAAGACCTAGTACAACACAACTCAGTTGCCTATCTTGAACAACATCGCAGCTAATCGTTGTCACGAGGAACAGTTTTGGATGGAATTTTTTTCCCCCCCTGTTTTACTACATACATTTTCACACTGGCTCCCAATACATTTCTCTCTCTAACACGTGAGATCATATTCAAACTTCAACAGGTTTCTTAATCCAGCCCTTGTCAGAGGCAGATTGAATCCCCTCAAGCCAGACCTCAGACATCAAATTGTATCCATGGTCATTGGGATGAAGACCGTCTTTCAAGTCATTGGTAGTGACCGTGGCGCTCATGTTGACAGTAAGGACCTTTTTGCCCTTTTTGGCACGATCGGAGACGAGGCCAGGGATAGCGGAGTTCAACTTCTTGACAGCTGCCTCGGATTCGTCGTTTTCAATCGGGGTAAGCTGGGCGACAATAACAGCGGCATCGGGGCAGGCGTCAGTAATCTCGTCGATGAGATCACCCAGACGGTCAGGCATGTGGTCAACGTCCTTCCTCCTGTTGCAGTCATTGCTGCCTGCCATCAGCAACACTACATTGGGTCGTTTAGGAAGGATATCTCTCGCATGGTCAGCGATAGCATCGATAAGGGCACCGGAGTGACCTTCATGAGCGTTGTCCTTCATATCGCCAGAGTGTTGAGTACCGATGAAGTCAACGGAGTTGTGAATTAGTCTTTTTTCAAGATCCTCGCGATAACCGTTTCCGTCACTGCTTTTGTACCCCATAGTAATGGAATCTCCAAGAGGTAGGATCCGCAGCTCAACGCTATGGGCCAAAGCAGAGACATGGGGTACTTTCAAGGCAATGAATTATATTAGCCACGTGCAATAGCTACCCTATGGCTAACTTACCATAGCATATAGTGTAAGCTAGAGCGGCCCATGTCAGGCTTTTGAGGGGACTCATCGAGGAAAACATATCGCAGCGGTTGTTTGGGGCAGTAGATGTTTTGATGGGTGGTAAAATATTGGATGAATGAGATCTCCAAGCTCATGGTGGCGATTGCAGTCTTTTATAGATCCGGATATGGCCCAGCCGAATAGAATCGTGGCTGGGTTCTCCCATGACTACTCCATCCCTCACGTATCACTTACGCAATTCTGAAGAACCAGGGGCTGTAAATTAAAGGGTTTTAAAGATCGGGCTTTGTTCTCCGATGAGCTGACGGTTATACCACTGAAGCGGGGTTGATTCCAAACATGAGACCGTCCTGATCAGTAGGGGCGATCTTTCGGCCTCTGTGCTGTTCCCTTGGCCCGACATACTTGCAAATAGAGCTGCGTTCTGTTTACCCCTATAGAAGGCTAGCTATGTAGGTATGTATGTAAGGTGGAGAACTGGGAGATCTCCATGCTTGGTCCACGGCAGTTACTTGGTCCTCGGCGTCCGCTTGGTCCGAGCAAACTAGCGGGAGAGATACTAGGTAGGAAAGGATCTTCATCATAGATGTTATTATACCTGTAGCTGAGACATGACGACCATATCTGAGTGAATAGAGTGTACTTCAATCTTGACCTGTCATCTGACCCAAATATATGGAACAACACCTGAGCGTGGATACTGTCCACTTTGGCCTCCATTTCCCGCTGGCAAGTTATTCCAGTTCACCCATTCACCCGCTATGAAGCAAACTACTGGTTTCCTTATTCTGGGGCGTTCGCATCTATAATTTATACGCACCACGCCAAAAATACACATTCCTAACAGAGTAGATCAAACAATAACCTGACATTGGCCTAAGCTCACGTAGTCATCTCCCCCCTCAGTCCGGTTCAATACTCAACAACACGACTCACCTTCCCATACACCTTCACATCCCCCCGACGAGTAAACCCAACCCCCATATCGTGAGTAACGCGAATATCCTCAAATGTGGTATCGTGTAGATCGATATCGAAGCGACGTACAAATGATGCGATGGTGAGATACAGCTCCATATATGCCAGACTATAACACCATATCATTAGCCTATAGTCGTCGGTATGTTCAGAGAAGCGAGGTACATACTTCATCCCCAGACAAACTCTAGTGCCTCGAGTAAACGAGGTAATGTAGCGAGTGAGGTGCTTGCCCTCTTCGTTGGCGCGTGCCCATCGCTCGGGATCGAAGGTCGCGGCGTTGGGGAAGATAGTTTCGTTGCGATGGATCAGGTAGGAAGAGGAGCTCATTGGTGTCTGTGCCGCATTATTAGTATTGGCTTTACCCCTATACCCAGCCCGGTGTCTGTGCCAGTGGTCGTACCATAGCGGGGATAATATAATCCTGATACCGGAGTGGCTCATCAGGCGACACACGAGGAAGACGCATCGTCAACCCGTAAGCCAGTCGCAGCGACTCATAGACGACACCATTCTACCAGGAGTCAGTCAGGGAACACTCATACTAAATCAGAATATATCTCCATACGAGGTAGGGCAACTTCTCCAACTCCGTCCACGAAACTGTACTCGCCGGGGTGGGCATCACCCCCCTCAACTCCTGGCGCAATCGCTCTCGAATCTCCGGATACGCCGTCATATAAAACGTCCCGATCGTCAGAGCCCGCCCTGTCGTCTCCGTCCCCGCCGCAAGAAGGACGACCGCCTCGTCCTGGAGACGGGGAAGCGTCTTCTCCTTCGGGGGGATAGTCGGGTCGGTCAGCTTCTCGAAGATGTTCCGTCGGACTTGATTCTCGGTCTTCTTCTCTGACGAGGCGCCCTTCTGACCATTAGTCGACTCCTGATACACATCCGCCTGAAACTT
Source organism: Aspergillus nanangensis (assembly GCA_015844325.1). Classification (NCBI taxonomy): domain Eukaryota; kingdom Fungi; phylum Ascomycota; class Eurotiomycetes; order Eurotiales; family Aspergillaceae; genus Aspergillus; species Aspergillus nanangensis. The sequence goes on along the minus strand of VCAU01000119.1, from coordinate 50,621 downwards.
GAGCAAACTCGTCTTTCCCGGTTGGAGAACCATCAACGCCCAGAGCGGTAACGCCCGCACGGCGCTCATAACCAGGGGGAAAAACCGACTGAAGTGGATCGCGCTGGTGATGTCAACCACCGCATCGCGGATGTCACTTCTAAAGCCGTTGTCTTCGAGAAATCGCCAGCTTTTACCATAGGAGTAAGCCGTAATCACGTCGGAGGTGAGTGCGGCGTACGCGTCGTCCATTCGGACGACTTGTTGCGTCTTGTAGAACTCCTCAAACCGCGACATAAGCTTCTGGACTCGCTCTTCGACTAACGGGGCTAGCTCGAGGACAGATCGCTTGGAGAAGAAGTTGTTGAGGATGTTGCGGCGGAAACGGTGGTGTTCGTGTCCAATGGTAGAGAGCATTGAGTTGGGGACACCATAGACGGGGACAAAATGCGGGTCTTTATCGCGTTTTACGGTGCTGCCGGCGTAGATGTCGTCGTAGAAGGTTGGATCGTTGATGTGGATTTCTCGGGGGTTGATTCGGACGATGGGGCCTGGTTTGTTGCTTAGTGGTGTATACTTACCTAGGTACCTATGTATGGAGAGGAGGAGTTGTGATATATACCATATTTCTCATGCATCTTCTCAATCTGAAAGATGAATTTCCCCCCTTTGACAACATCATAGTAGAATTCGTAGAGGTGGCTTGCTGCTGTGAGCTTTGGTCCGGGGATCTTGCTCAATGGGTGGAAGTAGATGCGGTAGATGGTTCGGAGGGAGAAGTACCCCCCAATGATGGTTAGCAGAAGGCAGAGCGTGTAGGAATCCATGGTCACGGCGTGGCAGGAGGGTAAGTTGGGGGAGGAAAGACGAGATTGACGGAGTCATCAGAGTGATGGGGCTCGACGACACTAAATATAAACACATAGTGCCTGCTATACACTCGGGTCTTGGGAGATAGGCATACTCCCATTCCCTCCCTTACCCTAGCTGTCCTGAAGAGAGTCTTTCTGCGCGAAACGCGATAAGAAACATCTACACTGGACTGGATCGTCCGACGTATACGAAGGAGGGCCGCGCCGGCGCACCATACCCAAGATGGCAAATCATCATCCCGCGACTTAAGCCTCTTAGTATTAATCTTTGTTTAATTGGTGGTTGTCTTAGCCACTAAACGCATGATTAGGGACGTAGTATAATGTGACTGCTGCAACACCCTGTATTTAGAGGATAGTGCTGCAGACATGAAGCGCCACATCCCCTCACGAAAGATCGGCTCGGTCGAGATCCTGCCCCGATGCTGGGATTGTGAGCCCGCCCCGCTCGACAAGCGGAGGTGGACCTATCGCCTGATTTATCCGTGTAGATGGTGGGACACTAGGCGAGCCCCCCGTGCGGCCCGCTTCCATGGTGGATATGAGTGAAGATCTATCATTGCGCTATTTCCATACTGGTACCTCTGTTGTCAACGAGGGTGAAAGTCTTCATTTGTCTATCTATCACTGATATATATATTCAGACATGTATGCATGCATCCTGGTTGCACAACGGCCGTTACATTGCCCGGCTAGGGGGATTATTACACTGCAAGGAAGGTCGGTTGGCCGCCTACCTACCTAGTTTAGCCTATATGACTAGAATCGGCATTATTGGTGGGAAGGGTGACTGCTGGCTCGGGGTGCCCGTCGGCCAAGAGAATTGCGCATCATCATTTTATCCCACTTCAGAGGTAGGGATGCACGCCACGCATTCATGTTGCTGTTGGATGTAGCATAAGGCGCTTTTGCTCCTGCTTTCCTACAGTCATCCTGGACTTCTGTTATCGCTAGGATTGAGATCCCTGCAAAGGAGGGGTAACTCGGAGCGGGTCACCTAGCATGGCTTTAACTACCGAGCTACCTAGCTAACAGCAATAGCAATCAGTTGCGCAGGAGAGGATCCCGGTCCATGCATGGCCAGCCGAGAGTTGTAATGGGGCGGGCCTACAGAGAAAAATATAATGAACGCCAATAAGCAGATTGATTGAGTGGACCAGGGTTTATCGGTATAGGGGCGCCAGGTATATCAGCCACCGACTCTATACAAATAACACCCCCCCCCCCCTAGGATAGCCGAACGCGAATCTACACCCTCGAAGAATCCTAAGAGATGATCACCCTCTTCGAAAGCTATGCCCACCCCAACATCGACATGGCCTGCATCTGCCGCGACGGCAGGTCCGAAGCCTTCCTGGGCAAGCTCACCCTCCCTCCCAATCCCAGAAGGCACAGACTGGCAGCCGTCCATGTCCCAAAGGATCTCCGTCACTATTTTCCGCCCTATGGGTGGACCCATCATTGACTATTGAAGGAGAATGGGCATGAGATTGCGAGTGGGTCGAGTAGGTGCACGCAGTTAATGGACAAGTTGGAAGTAGTTGATGCGTTGGTTGAGGGGAAGGAGCTGATTCCGTCGATGTAGCTGCATCGTTGGCACGCCTATTTAGCACATTCTTCGCATCTGAAAGTCGGCATAAGTTTAGTTTATCATAAAGAAAAAGGAACTGCTTATAAATACCTAGACAGACAGAGAGACAGGGCTACCATGTCTACACCATCAATCGTCAGCTTCTGCGATTTGGTTCCCCTTTATGTGTCGCCCTGATTGTACCACCACGCTATTATAGCCCCCATGAGTCGTATCCGTCCGCTGCTTGACAATCTTGTATGGGCTCGGAATCCGAGCCTTCGAGTACGCCCGGGTGCCAACTACAATCCGTTTATTAGTTGATCTTCCACCAGATAATTGAATGGTAGGAAAGGGGGGGACTCACACATGAACCAGTAAAGGTACTTGCTGACCACCGGCAACCACAGCGTGATCGCCACGATCTGTCCAAACGACCACTCGCTCCAATCAATCAATTCAATAACACTCAGACCCTGGAATGCCGTCATATCCATCACCAGCGCCGCAATCAAAACCACCTCCACCAAGCCAGTCACAAAGACCATCACTCGCCTCAACCAAGCCCCCCATGTCGACTGACTAAGTCGCTGGATCGGCGATACAACTCTCGCGACGCCAATACTCTCTAAGATCGACCCTCTCTGAGACCCGTCATACATCGTATTGACAACAAGACTATGGATCCAGAGGATAACCACCAGCCCAAATACAACAAGACAGTATGGATTCGTCCACTGCGAAAAGAATATCGATCCGCCGCGGATCAGCACCCGGGTCTCGATCCTCGACGACGATATCCCGCAGTAGACCAGTGGCGGGGCCATGTTTGCACAGCTCGCGGGCCAGTGGGTATACTCCATGGGCATGATCTGGGTCATGGATGGGGCGTCCCGAGTGCTGAATAGGGCGACCTCGGAGACGATAATCGTCAGTACCGACAGGGCGAAGATCCAGGTGGAACACTTGTGCATCTTTTGGAGAGTCCACAGGCCGATTACGACTGGGAGGATGCCCGTGCTGGAGACTAGGCCGGCTATGCTGTAGTTTCCGAGGAGGGAGCGAAGGGTGTATGACTGGTATGCAGCGGTGTGGTGTGTTGACCAGAGGATGGCGATCTGCGAGGCGAGCATGAAGAAACATTGTGCTTCTTGAAATTCCACCAGGATGTGTTTCAAAGCGGCGCTGTGGCGGTGGAAGAGTTGGGTCGCTTTTGCCTTAACTGGGTTCGGGCTTTTGTTCTTTTCGGTGGGGGAGATAAGTTCCTGCGATAGACTTCTTCGTTTAGAGAAGTAGGATGCTACCCATGGCCCTGAACAAGACAGTCGTAGGAAGAACCAGAGATACATAATCATAACCAACTGCATCATATACGCGATGAAAATCTGTCGCGGCTGTTAGCGACCACCATCGACTCCTGTTTGTCTGTCACTCACTCCTGGCCCTGCAATGTCAGGGTTCGTATCCCCCTTAACGTCGGCGCAGGTCGCATCATTGTTAAACGAGGAGTACCCCATGAAAACAGACGCGTTGTGAGTAACGGAGAAATTCAACTCGGTCGGACCACTCCAACCCCCACAGCCACCCAGTTGGGGGAAAGGGTCGCGGCAATAATCATTAAGACAGTCGTTCACCACACGAGCAAAGGGGTTGTTGGCGGTGACAATGTCCCCATGTTGTTGGTAGCAGCCCTGCAGGTGGTCGAAGTCTTGGAAGACATAACTCGGCTCCGAGCAGTTGCGAGCCATCCTTTCTTGGAGGGTGGTAACAGCCCAACCAAAAGGATCCAGCTTCAACAAGGTTTGGTGGGGGAGAAAGCAGGTTCATAAGGGGCATGGGGGCTGATAATTCTCCCGACGCTATCTCAGCTCGTGCAGCCACGCTTAGCTTGATTTGACTACTAGCGCCATCCCTGTATTTTAGAATCAACCAAGGTTGGCGCTCGAATGAACAGGATATAATCCTTAATAGTAGGCGGCAAATTACTAACTGTTTCTTCCTTCAGACAGGAATAGAATTTACTGCCCTATTATATGGTCGTGTCTACCCGTCACTACTAGAAACACAACTGCCATCAGAATCCCAAGTCCAGTTGGTCTTCTCATCATTGTTGATTGATTGATTGATTGTTTTACGTGCAGGAGAATCTCGCGTGGGGTATAGGATGGGTATAGGGTGAATACAAGGTGGGACAACCACCCCCCCCTGACATCGGACCACCGGCGCCGATTATCCGGTGGTCATGTAATCACCCACCACCACCACCGGTAGACTCTCACTTGGGTGGCATGACATGGTGGTCACCCCCCACCAAAAACAAGGACACTTGTTCATTACCAAGCACTTATATCGGGGAGTTCTCTATATATCCTCGCTCTACTATCTTCTGCCCCGAATCAAAGCAGTCGGAAACTTGATGGTCTACATCAAACGTGAATAATTTAGGATGTTATCTTTGTTTTCCATGAAAATAGTATCAGTGTTCCCCGGACAAACTTGGCCTTCAAGGCGGAGTCATGTACCAACAGGGGCTAATTTGGGTGTTTGAAGGGTCTACAGCGGGGAACTGGGGATCCTGATATAGGGAACATGCATCTTGGAGCAACATCAAATTCATTCTATCTAATATAATATCCTAAATCTGGTAAAACCCCTTCCGACTCCAAAAGCTAATAAACCGCCGCAACATGTTCGCATCCAACAGCCGACAAACCAGGTCCGGTCGGTTCTTCAGCGCTTCACTGGTATTATCCGCACGATACCACGGGGTATACTGGCTCGCCTCCCACCGGGTCAACCGGCCCAGCACGCGCTCCTGCACCATGGGCATCAGCGGCGCCAGCGCGGCATCCTCGCCGTGCTGGTCGCGCACCGCCTGCGCCGCCCACTCCTCGTAGTCGACGAGTTTGACGGGATACCCGGCCTCGTTGATCACGCGACACGTCTCCTCCACCGTGACCGATGTCTTCGGGTCCGGCGGCACAATATGGTACGACCGGCCGAGATTCGTATTGTCCGCCGCGATATGCAACATCGCCTCCACTGCATAGTCAACCGTGACATACTCCAGGCACTGTGTGAGTCGCGGGAATGTCCCCATCTGCACACACCCGACCACCAGCCGGGTGACGAAATCGTTCGGGTTGCTAGCGCCCGTGACGCCGTCGCCGATGATAAACCCCGGGCGGTAGATCGCGATTGGCAGCCCGTGCTCGTCGCGCATCCGCCGCACCATCGCCTCCGCCGTCCACTGGCTCTGCGCGTAGCCCAGATCGTAGCGGAGGCCCTGGATATGTGGCTTCAGCGGTCCGTCCTCGCGCACCTCTGGCGTTCCGAGGATGCATCCCGTTGGACCCCATGCGTCGACGCTGGACATGTAGTGGAAGGGTTTACGACGGGAGGTCGCCGCGAGACGCAGGGCATTGCGCGTCCCGACGATGTTGGCTGGGCGGTGTTCGCGATATGACTCGCAGAAGTTCACCTTGGCGCCGAGATGGAAGATCACCGAGGCCCAGTTGGCGAGCCAGGCGAATTTTTCGTGGCCGAGACCAAAGGTGTCGTCGGACAGGTCTCCGGACAGGACGAGGAGCTTCTCTGTGAGGTGGGGAGAGGTCGGCCAGAGGTCGTACTTCTCCATGGTCTGGCGGATGCGCTGAGCGGCGGAGACAGTGCCTTGAGGCCGTGATAGACAGGCGATTTGCTGGACGGTTGGCCGGTGCATGAGACGGTGCAGCAGGTGTGCGCCGACGAATCCCGTTGCGCCGGTGAGGAACACCCGACCTTCATCGGGGCTTTGCCAGTCAGGGAGAAGGACGATGTCCTTGACCAGGTCGACGTCTTCCATCCAGATACGGGTATCGTCTGGCGCGTTGCCGTGTGCGAGGACATCTGTGGGTTCAAGCAGAGACAGGAGCTGCGAGAAACGAGACGAGCGATATAATTCTTCCATAGAGATAAGATGGTTGAGTTGGGTCTGAATCAGGGCGATCAGGGCAGCCGCCTGCATGGAGGTAGCTCCAAGCTGGAAAAAGTCCTCGTTATCTTCCACGGAAGGGACGTTCAGAATGTCTATCCAGATATCGCGGAGGACAGATCTCTTGTCGTTCTTGTCTTGGGTAGTATTGCCGCTGGGTTGCTGTGTGGCCGTCTGCTGTTGTTGTTCCTGGGCGTCCAGCCGGCGTTGAAGGAGCGCATTGCGATCGACTTTTCCGTTGGGTGTCAGAGGGAACTCCGTCATGACTTCGACTGCATCTGGGATCATATACGAAGGGAGACGCTCTCGTGCGAAACGGAGAAGCGACTCTGCATCAACATTCCCCTGGTCAACCGCGACAAAAGCAATCAGCGCATACGTACCGACTGCCGTTGACGGCGGCTGTCGAACTACTACTGCCGTGTGCAGCGCTGGATGGTCCTGTAGAATCCGCTCAATCTCTCCGAGCTCGACACGAAAGCCGCCATGTTTCACCTGCGTATCAGTACGTCCAAGGAAATCCAAGACGTCAGAATTGGCTCCCCTCCGGCCTCTATCGCCGGTGCGATAGACTTGCACGGGACAGCTTTTGTTGTCGTTATCTAGTTGATCGATCTGTACAAATTGCTCTGTATTCTCAGCTGGTCGACCAAAGTACCCGGCTGCTTGCTGGGGTCCAGCGATGTAAATCTCCCTGTGCTTCCCAGGGTCCACAATCGGCTGCTGGTCGTCATCCAGCAGGAAGACCTCCATGTCTCCGACAGGTCTTCCGATAGGGATCCGGTCCGACTTTGTGTCTTCCAGTGTCACCTCATGCATGGTAGTCATGGTGGTGCACTCTGTCGGACCGTAGGTGTTCCATAGGTGCTGGGGGGGCCCACTGGCAAACAAGCTGCGAAGCGCCGGGATATTGGCTACATCGCCACCCATGAGCACATGGCGCAGAGTGGCAAATGTAGATGGACAAGTAGAGACAGTGATGCTGAACAGTGCAGCCGTAATAAATATGACAGAAATATCATGCTCCTGCAGATAGGACGAGATTCCGCCAGTGTCTGTTGCGATGTGCCGGGGAACAGCGACGATTGTAGCGCCGGAGAGGAGGGTGGCCCAGATTTCAAACAAGCTCAAGTCGAACCCAGGGTTATTAAACTCAGCCACCCGATCACTACGGAGGAGTGGGGTCACTGGAGTCCTGGTGGCAAGGTGGAGAATATTCACAGCGCGGATTTGCACTGGCTTTGGCTTGCCTGTTGACCCCGATGTGAAGAGGATGTGGCTGCGGTCCGTCTCGGGACAAAATTCCCAGTTTGGCAGCATCTCATGCTCTGTCTTTCGGTCTGAACGTATGTGAACGGTGTGGAACTGCGGGAGAGTGAGAGGCCCGTTCTCCTCCGTGACAATGTAACGCACATGGACTTGATTCAACATGTCTGCGATGCGACACTCTGGGAGAGTAGGCTCAATTGGCACACATGTTGCTCCGATTAGGCGGACCGCAAGCTGCACAATAACTTGCTCGATTCCCGGCCCCAGGAGGATGCCTATGGGCTCCTCCGGGGATTTGATACCCTCTGCATTAAGCAATTCTGCAAAGGAGATGGCCTGAGTTACCAGGTCACTGTATGTGAGGGTGACGTCTCCAGACTCTATTGCGGGAGCATCGGGGTTCTCTTGAGCGTGGGAATAGACAATTCGTTCCATGATGGTTGGGTATCAATGAGTTCAAATTTAATTGTGTTGATAGAGATTGATAATGAGCTACATTTAATGCTATTATATACTACCAGAGAATGGGATTTTTCTCACTCGCGGCGAGAATGACGTTCTCTAAATCTGGTTGTTGTTAGCAGATGGGCTGAAGCGGATCAGGATGGAAAACCTGCACAAGACCGGAGTAAGAAGTCTATTTGACGAAAGAAGTAGGTCTGACGTATATTAATTCTTCAGTCAGGCGACTTGAAGAAAAGCACTATAGAAAACCTGTAAAAGTCGTCATTACGGAGTATACCGACCTCTAAGACATATTTAGGCATTCTTAAGTCAGTCTATGCCAAGGAAACCAATATGTACAAGTCCGAAATAAGAAGTTAAAACAAAACCTTATTCGTCGTCCAGGGCGGAAGTATACCTGACGTTGTACAATTCAAGGGAATAACCATGACATAAGGCGAAACACAAAGTTTATCTGACAGAATGTACTGATATGATGTAATATATATCTACTCTTCAGCGAAAAATAGGAAGTATATGTGGCGAAACAAGTTGTGTAGGTCCATCATAGGGAACTGTGCCAATGAAAATAATTTCGACGAGATCGATTGGACGTTGTGATGTCACAACACAAAGATATCGGAACGCTTGGTTCTTATTACTACTTATGTCTTGAACCGAAGAATGCAAGGTATGCTCGGAGAAGGATACAAAATCCACATGGTGAGAGATCCCACATAAATCCACGAGAAGCAAAAGTACAGAAACAAAGTATAAAAGGAGGATGGATTTCCATCACATTTAAGGACGCACCACTCCTACAGGACCCATTTACAAGTGCCATTCAAAATGAGTTCCGGTTTCAACATCCTTTGCACCAAGCTTGAGCAGACATTGGCTCTTCGCCAGGAAAAAGGGCGTTTGATCGACCCTCCTTCCCCAGCAAAGCTTCAAGAAATGGCTGACTTCAGCTCTAATGATTCACTATCCCTCTCCTCTTCCGGGGCTCTCACCAGAGCTTTCCTGAACCAGCTCAAAAAGCACCCCAATTTCACCATCGGAAGTACATCCTCGCGCATCCTGGATGGTACAAAGCAGTACCTGCTTGATCTCGAACGGGACATAGCAAAGTTCCATGGCGCTGAAGCAGCTGTATTCTTTAACTCTGGCTATGATGCCAACGTCGCCGTCTGGTCGACCATTCCTCAGTCGGGAGACATTGTTGTATATGACGAGTACGTACACGCAAGCATTCATGATGGGATGCGCCGGGGCCGCGCGGACACGATAGCTTTCAAACATAATGACTCCCATGCGTTGGGCTTATGTCTCGAAAAGATACAGAAAGAAAATGCAGGAATTGCAAAAGGGACGCGGGTTGTATTCATAGCACTGGAGTCTTTCTATAGCATGGATGGAGATGCAGTCGCAGCCACCCAACTGCTTGAGGTTGCGCATAAGACACTCCCGCGGAAGAATTTTATCTTCTCCATAGACGAGGCTCATTCCAACGGACTTATTGGTCCGAAAGGTTCCGGCTTCATATGTCACCATGGATTAGAGAACCAATTCCCGATCCGACTGCAGACGTGTGGAAAGGGAATGGGATCCTCTGGCGGTGAGTACGAATACTGTATTCTGTTTATCAGACATGCTAACGAGAACAGCGACTCTTCTATGCAACGAGACCATCAAATTCACGCTCCTTAACTATGCCCGAGGAGTCATCTTCAGTACCGCGCCCACCTTCCTGACTGCGGCTGCTGTTCGGGCAGGATACGACCTAATAGCTAGTGACGAGGGTGAAAATGTGAGAAGAGACCCCCAAAGCATAGCTGATACAACCATTGCCTATAGTAAACTAACAATACACAGCGGCGGAGACGTCTCCAGGAGAACATCTCTCGCTTCTATCGAAAGCTGACCTCCCACGCGAAGTGGTCAGAGGTCAAAAGCAAGGGTGTTCTTTATCTACCAACAGAAGAAACCTGGCATTTGGGACCGTTCCAGTCCCCGATCGTAGCCGTTATTCCCCAATCGAAGTTGGCGGCTGATCTGGGGAACTATTTAGCGGAATCAGGGTACTGGGTGAACACGGTACATTTCCCTATAGTACCAAACGATATGGATCGCATTAGAATTGTGCTCCACACAGATAACACCGCGGAGCAGATTGATCGTGTGGTGGAGCTGATCATGGAGTGGGCAGTGATGCAGATTAGACCTCGTCAAGCAGCTGCAAAACTGTAAGGGTTGTTATTCCTACTGGTAGCCATATCGTCAGGGGGAACATCAACATCGGGATTTTGCTCTTGAGAAACTCGCAAACGGCGAAACAGTCGTCCATGTCAGGCTCTGAGCCTTAGTTAGGGATTATCCATTTCAGTTCGTATTTGCGATTAGTGAGTCCGTTTTCATGGGCACTTCGTATTCCCTGATCGAGTCATTTAGACTTCATTATATCTTGTTGACGCCGTAGGCCTCCATACCTCGCTTAATTCCACTACGCCCATTTGAGGTAATTACCTTTCCTTCATGATTCAGTTGTAATAAGATCTTTATTTCTTTATTTATAATCTAGACCTCTCAAAATATCCTCTCTAATAGACCCTATGATGTAAACTACCGTTTTAGTGAGCAGAAAAAGAGTAGGGCTATTTAGCCGACTGGCCCTCACATAATGAAGGGTATCTCCTAAGGCTTAAGGCGAACGTCCTGACGGCGGCGAAGATTTCGGCCGTCAAGCACACCCTCTTTTCAGGGTCTAACAGCGCTAATAGTACTAGCTGTATCCCACATGACGCCGGGCCGCTTTCCCAGATACCAATTCACAGAAGCGGCCTAATGTTAGAAATGTCTCACTTTCATTTCCACATACTCGACAAGTGCCTCGGGCAGTCTAAAGGAGGGATGACAAATGTTTTGAGGCAGTGAAAGGACAGAGGATGGAGGATGATACGTTACAAAGACCAAACAGAATTTTATGCTCTAGAATTCGATTGAACTAAGACTTTAGTGCAGGCCTCCCTCTTCCCCTGCCGCGATAACCCCCACGAGGCCGCCTGGGGATTGGTTGCAGCCCAACCATCTTGCGATCTCCCTCTGATTTAACATAGGGTGCATCTCGATACACTTCACGCAGATCCAGTGAGTTATAGGGAGGGCTTGGTATCATGGACCGATCCTCTATGCATGCGTGAAGTAGAACCTCGCCGATAGAAGATATAATGGCACCCAAATCCTGGTTTCCAAGTCCGGTGTGATCGAGAGTTATTACCCGCTCGAGGGTCTCGGCTTGGGTTCCATCATAATTCAATTTTACCTCTTGTTGTAGCATGCCCATATACGAAAAGTCGGGCTTTGTAATATCCGGCTCACGGGGGTGTGCCGCCCAGAGTGTATCCAGATCAATACCCTGTTCAGATGCCACCTGGTGGATTTTTTCCCGATAATATGGATTAGCACAATGTTTCGCATCCATCCACATGCCAACATCAGGTATGGGATTCAGTAGTCAGCATGTATAGACGCACGCGCAATCTGCGGGATCATCGACGGGCGACGACAGGCGAGTTCTTCGTACGTTTCTTCTCCCGCGCACTGTGGATACCAAATGAGAACCGGCAAATGACTGTCGGGGGTTGTTTCGTGCAGCCAAGGCAAGTCATTACTCATGATGCTGCGGGCGTTGATCACCTGACGGATGTGCATAGAAACACTGTCAGGCTGCAATGACCACCACTTGCTGAACAGGGGGTGATTATGGATACCTCGGATCACACAGGGAATTTCATACCCTTGCATTTTCGGGCGTCTAAGGCGTATATACCGGTCGATATTACCGGACCACGCGGCCATCAGAATTAGCAGGTCCTTATCAACCGTGGGTAAGCCGTGTGGAAGCGGATTATACAGGAGGCGTATCGCTTCTAGATCAACTAGAAGTTTGCTAGGCCTCGAGCCTTCCACATCCATGTACCAATCCTCAGTAATATCAAATATTGGCTCCGCAGGGTAATTTACAGGCAGTGTCTTGTCTAGCATCGATCGGACGCATGTGTCTCCGTTGAGACATGCTCTGGAAACCGGGGACTCTCGTAAACGACGCCAATATCCCTCATGAGAAGACCCTTAGCAATCTAGTGGAGGAGTACCCTGAGAAGAAATTACTCCGGTACGCAGTCGGCCGCGCCTGTGCTGCAGGGGGGTATACAACCCTGTATCACGAGCTAGAGCTTCTTCCGGATGTGGCTATCGCCGAGGAAGCCCGACAACGCTATCTCTGGAGGGGCCATCTTCCAGGCGATCGTTCGTTCGCCAGTCAGATATGCTTGTATGGATGACTATCGGGATGCCAAAAGCAGTATGGAAAGGTCTCTGGACTGTTCATGACTGGTATCCGGTTGCTCATTATTGCCCGGGCATTAAGTGCTCGCGTAATCTCTGGATACTCGAGATTACCGTACAGCTCCTGGGCGAAGCCATCATGGTGCCGGATTCCTCGTACCATGCACATGCGTGTTATTCGCCCCATAACAACCGGCACTCTTTCGCCTCGGATGGCTGCTCGGCTATGTCGGAAGTAATCCATTGAAGAATGACGGGGACTGTCGGTTTCTGAGGCGATATTAGTTGATGATGGTGATTAGGGAGGGGATGGTCTGTGGTTTTGATTCCATAGGTGATGCGTGGCCACTATGTCAGCTTAAACTGCCCAGCCCTCCGCCAAAAGCTTGGCGGTGTGCTTTGGCGATCGATTGGGGGCTCAGTCTAGGTTAAAAAAGTTACTAGTATAGAATAATCTTGAAGTAAATATAATTAGTTAGTTACAATTATAAATCTATAAGTTTTCTATCTTATTATATTATCTTGTTAGTGCTTTAAATACTCACTTAACAAGATTATTGGTTTTGAAGAAGAATATGGATCTAAATATTCAAAATTAAAATTAAAGAATACTACTCTAGATTACAGCCGAAAAAAAAAGATAATACTATCGCCGATATTTTATTATTCTACAGTGTTATTGTTGTAAATATCCTTAATAATTAAGAGCGGATCTTAATCTGTATCATTATATTTTATAATTATATAAATATTACTCGGAGTCTCCTGTCTCTTCCCACGACGAACCTAAATTAAATATCAAGATATACCGGATCGCCACTATTAGTCTTTCTCTAATCAGGCCATCTGGACGTGGCTCAAGAGCTACTGCAACTAAAAGATCGGATAGAAACCCAGCTGTCTGAATATTTAGGAGTGTGGGGTCTATCTGCACTGAATATTAAAATATATAGGGAAAGCATTGATAATATACTCTTCTAAATCCGCGGTCCAGCGCAGTAGGGAAAGGGCCTTTCCCATGACAACCTGATTGTAGATTGCGACAGACTGTCCACATCTGCCCACGAGGAGCGCTAGGAATGATGTATGTAATACTACTGGCCAATACACATGAAAGAGATCATTGGCATCAATATTAACAAATCCCGAGAAGTCTAAAATTAACATGATTCTATCCTTGCCCTTACGTTTTAGGTCTTATTTACCAATTGGCTCCTTCCATAATTGAGACCCATCAGTAAGCCTCCCTTACAGAAGCCCTTCGCACTATGCACGGTATCTATGATAGGTCTATGAGAAGAGAGGTACGGAACGATAGATTTTATGTACCGGAGGAGGCCGCTGTATCTCGACATCCGTGTCGAGAACAACGCCTTACTCTCTTGTTAAAGATTCACGAGTCGTATTCACATCTAGTTGCGATAAATGCAATAGATAGTAATCTCGTACTCGGTCTAGAGAGGTCTTGAAATCATCTAAAATAATCATGTTGCTCAGACGTTTGAAAACAAAAGCGAGCTATCGAGCATTCGAGATATTAGTATATCCCGCATTTGTTGGCTGTCTCCAGTAGCCAAGTTGCAAATATATCGGTGTCTATATTGTGACGCGCGTAACTACTCTGCAAGAATTCCGGTGGCATGCCGGGGGCTAAGCAAGTGTTACAACGCCGCTGATGGGTCAAAGAGACTAGGCTTTATCCTATGAGATGGGGAAAGGAACAGCGAGAGAGCGGATGGCCTGCTGGGATGATAGGGAACTAGCCGTAAATAACACATTCGTAGAGGGCGGAGCACTGTTTACTGGTAGTGTACTGGCAACAACACGAGGCTTCTGAAACGATGAAATTGACGATATGCAACAGGTTCAGACCACATAGGATTTGGAAGCGACGAAACGAAGAATTTGGTGATCTTGATGATTACACTAGCTAAGCTCGGGAGGTGTAAAAGGACTTGGCGAATCTGTGGGGAAGCTGCTGAGGCGGACGGACCGGATCAACCTATAGTCCGACCCGACCCTCCAGATCCAAAGCCCCTTTACAACTTCGCTTTCAGAGACGGACTAGAAGACCCAGTCTGATGGATGGTGCATGCATTGCACCAACCCTTCTACTACATATCCATTCTGCAGACTACCAGTCTGAGCAACTCTGCTGGACGGAAGGTTTATGTCAATTGTTTCCCTTCAACTGCTGCATTAAACTGCTGCAAAGCTGATATACCCCTAACATGCTTTCGAACCTTATGTTACAGGGGTCAGCCCTGTTGTTGCTATTTTAATGTGTTGAATTCATAGCATGCTTCATAGCCCGAGCTTTGATGTAAACACTGCCGATCATCCATGACTCTCGTATAAAACCGGGATGGACTTATTTTTAGTATCGTATGATTCGTATCCAGAATCCATTCCCATAGCTCGTATTCTGCCAGTGTTTCTGTCGATCATAATAACGATGGTGGAGATTCCAAAAATACATAGCATCAGCGAGAAGTATAAAAACCCAGACTGCTACTGTTCCTCTATTCATCAAGCACCTGTCCCAACACCACCACCGGAAGCATTTACAATCCCTGGTTCTTCGCAAGACACGTTAAACAGTCTTTTCCTGCCATTGCCACCATGTATCTCACGAACCTCGCTCTCACCCTCGCGGTAGCAGCCTCCCTAGCCACTGCATACCCCATCACCGGCGACGACGTTAACTGCCGCGCCGGTCCCTCCACCAGCGACGACGTCGTGACAACCTACGCCAAGGGCACTGAAGTCGAGCTCGAATGCCAGGCTTATGGTGAGGCTGTCCTGGGCACCTCGCTCTGGGGCAAGACCACCGATGGGTGCTACGTCACGGACTACTACATCAAGACCGGCACAACTGACATGGTTGCTGACCCTTGCGATGGCGGCTCCGGGGGTGGCAACTCCTCCTACAACGGCGAGATTACACGCGACGAGATTATCTCCCGGGGGAAGTTCTGGACGGATAAGGGCATTCCATACTCCATGAGTGCTACATACCCTGACGCCGAGGGCCGGAAGTATCGCACCGATTGTTCGGGATTTGTCTCAATGGCGCTTCATGCGAGCGCGCCCGGTGCGAATACCGTCAGTCTCCCAGAGATTGGTGAGGAGATTTCTTGGGATGATATACAGGCCGGTGACTTTGTGGGCACTCTTGGGCCCGGGACTGGCGGTGCCGCTGGCCACGTTGTGATCTTTGAATCGTGGGCTGATAGCGCGAAAACGGAGATGAATACCCTCGAGTGCCGCGGTACCTATGGCTGCAAGCCCTACAAGCGACCCAAGTCTTTCCCTGTTGGCAGTTTCACTGCTAAACCATACAAGTACATCCGTGTCAAGGAGGAATAAGCACCGCAAATCTAGGAGTGGGATAGCGCGGGGCGATAACTCGTTCTCAGCATACAATGTACATAGCTTTGAAGTACAATCCATTAGTGGAAGACAGTCTGGGAAAAATGATTTTGTGAGTATTGTTTAGAACAAAGAGAAAAGCGCTTTTTGGTCACCAAATCCGGCAATCCAATGATTATTGACCGGCTAGGTTGCTTCGCACATGACCTTGATATAGAGATTTAATATATATTGAGTTTAGCTATTATTTTCCTAGCAGATCTAGATATCCCAAACACCAGCGTGCCGTATATTAGTTACATATTCCATCAAAAGCCCTATAATCTTAACAACTATTGTCTAACATACTATAATACACAGATACACACGGGCAAGATTGATCTCCGTGCCTACCTCACCACCATTAACAAGGCAAACACCCACAAATACCCATACAGTTCCGGGCGGCAGACATTACTCCAAATCCTTCTCAAATATAAAAACTAGTTATCAGTGGCAAATATAGGCAGGCCTGCACACATACCGGCCCCAGAATCAGCCATATCCTAGGGAAAAAACACCACCCACAGCCCAGAACAAATTTATGATAACGCGTAATATTTTGCGATAAATATAGTAAACCTATATTCTAATAGATATTTATCACAGATAACACGTCCAAAACGCGTCTATCTACAATAATAGTGCCTAGGTAGCCACAGATAAACATTAACCCCGAACACATCAAGCTTTCTCAATTCATAATCCTCGCTGGTCGTACTCAGAGAAAAAAAAAACAGAACAATAGAGCCTAGTACCATCTCCCCATTATCAGTCGAGCTTCTGTGAAGAAAATCAGAGACTGACAGACTACAGTTATCAGCCGGATTAAGCGATAAAGACGACAGGAAAATATTAAGATAGTCGCCCAGGCTGAGTTCGGATTGTGGAAATAGCAGTTCGACACGGAACTCACACTCAGATTTGAAACAGGACTAGTATAGACTTTGCTCAAGTCTTTTTATTTTCCGGTCAGCAGCACTCAGTCTTCTGGGAGAAAGGGCTTGTGCTGGCCTATATTTGATTCTTAATTGTACTCAGACTGTCAATGTTCAATCATAACGCCAACGGAGCCGCCAAAAAGTTCCACAGAGACAGCTCGCCCAACCTCACGGGCTGTTCCCGAAAAATGACGTAGACGTGGGATCTCACGGTTAGTAAAGGCCCGACTTCTCCGACTGGGCCCCAAACCGGATTTTCGACGACGGCTGCGTTGGAATCTAATGTCCCGCGCAATTGTAGGTAGACTCGGACACTGAGACTGGACGGATAGGTAGATGCAGTATCAATTATCAAGCTACTTTGAGCGGTCTCGGGGCCGGCCGATGAATCCAGACTTTAGAGAATAGATTTGGCCAGACTATTTAGATCGCGGCTGCCACGGAAATCAGCGGAGAGAGACTTGTAGACGAGCTGACTAAAAACCATTCTTCAACAGTGAAACCATCCCTCATTCGCATAATAATCACTTGCATGAAATACATTTAGCGATAAATAAATTCATATATCCATCTCCAAATGTTATCAAGATTCGTACGCACACTGTCGCCAGAGACATACTGAAATTCGAAGAAGTTACGCGGCACAACACCAACAGCTCGTACTAGATAATCCTCCATGGTCAAATATATAATATAACAAGTAAACTACTCTCAGCGAGTTAGACATACTACAGCTAACCAACATTAGAATTCCTCAGTATTCACCTAGAGGGAAAGAGTATAATTACTCGATACGCTGGAAATAATACATCCGCTGAATACGAGATTTTCCATCCCTGAGAGTTAGCGAGCGAAACTTTGCCAGCTTCATCCTATCTTAGCTCTGTCGATTCCAACACGATTCCGGAGAAAGAGCGACAAGCGCCCCACTCTAAGCCTTCTTTTATTGTCTCTCCACTCAAAGCCATGATTTCCCTTGATAACTTCGAAGAAGTAGCGGAACATAGCCTTCCGTCGAATACCTAGGCATACTATACATCTGCAGCGGATGATGAGTACAGCAAACACTCAAACCAACGTGCGTTTCGTAAAGTTCTTATACAACCACGAGTCTGTCGAGATGTGGGTCTTATGGATACCCGTATCTTTATCCTTGGAAAATCGACCTCATTGCCAGTCTTTGTATCTCCGGCTGCAATGACAAAACTTGCCCACCCACAAGGAGAGTGCGCCTTCGCTTCCGCAACCAGTAAAAAAGACATAATTCAGGTAGTCAGCATGAGCTCCAGTATACCAATTAAGCAGATCATGGAAAGGAGAGTACGAGAGGACCAGCCGGTCTTTTTCCAGCTATATATCAATCAAGACATCAATAAGTCAAAAGCCTTGATCAAAAGGGTCGAGCGGGCAGGTGTTAGCGCGATATAGATTACAGTAGATTCTCCAGTGATGGGGAAAAGGGAGAAAGACGAGAGACTGAAAGCGCCCCTCTAGGTAGGACGATCACGCAATAGACCGATTCAATCCAATTGACATCCATAGCAAGGCTAGTGAAGAGTCCGGCATCGTTCGACAGGGTCAAGAAGTACAGGGAATTGCGCGCACAATGGGGGTCATGATCACGCCGAAGCTTCGATGGGAAGGCTTGAGTTGGATTCGCCAAACAACCAGCCTCCCGCTAGTAGTCAAGGGCATCCAGTGTGTAGAAGACGCTGTGATTGCTTACCAGCATGGGGTTCAAGGGATTGTATTGTCAAACCACGGAGATGAATCTCAAGACACGTAAGCGATTCCCCAAATCTTCAATCAGTTTCGAGATTTATAGAGCACTGAAATTTGACAAGGTCCCAAGCTCCGCTTTTAACTCTGCTAGAGATCCGGAAGTATGCCCCGTCGTTGATTGAAAACAAGATGCAAATCTACCTTGACGGTGGAATCCGCCAAGGCACGGATGTCATCAAGGCCATCGCTCTAGGTGCCACAGCAGTCGGGCTTGGGCGGCCCTTTCTGTACAGTCTCTCTGCTGGATACAGCGAAGATGGGGTTCTTCGTATGATACATATATTGCGAGAGAAAATCACCAAGAACATGGCGCCTGTGGGCGCTGTGACCCTTAACGAACTTCACCCGGACCTGCTGAACACTGCGAAGATCGAGCGCGAGTTGACTGGTGCCGTCAAACTATGATATCAGCCAGAACAATGATTCGTCGCATTTTTGCCTTTACTTGAGTTTTGTCCCATTTCCAGCATCTCCTTCTCTCAAATTAAGCTACAGCATGGACGCACAAGAACATATTGGTAGGATGTTTTCTAGTTCAAAGCCCAAGGTGTGGGGACTAAAGCCACGTTATGAGATATTATACACTCTATCGCGACGACGACATGGCCTGAACAGCCATCCCCCGGAATTTTTTTGGCCGGGCTGAGCATACTAGAATCGAACATCAGCGACGCAGAGATTGTACACTGCCGTAGAGATTCTTAGAAGAAAATTCACGGTCGTTGCAATTTCTTCCCACCAGGGCTAGAAGGGCACTTGGTATTTGCAATTTTATCAATGGGAACAAGGAATGCTTCTCCGGTCTGAAACCCACATCTCGATTGGAATAAATCTCGAAGCGTCAATACATTGCTGTTTTTTAAATAATCTCTGCTGGGCGAAGTAGGATCGGCGAAACTAATTGGTTATGGCAACTGTTGCGGCAGGTGCACTCGTAGTGGCATGGACAAAGCATTTGATGCTTTCTCTGACGTGAAACGGGCTTATCAATAATTTGGCAGTGCTTAGTGATCTCTTTCGATCTTAAAAAAATCGGAGGTCTCTTTCCTCGGAAGCCAGCTGCCGGCCCGACGGGTTGCGGTGGAAGCAAACAGTTGCCCCGCTGTGCCGAACCGAATGGTATTTCTGAAAGACCGCAATCTCTTCCGCATTTGCTGGCATAGACCACCGCTATTCATGGCAAGAAGAACGCGAATCCGTTTTGAAGTTCTGAAAAACAAAGAATGGCCCAATGCAGAGCCTGTTATCAAGAAGACGGTCAGTGTCGCTGCGTGGTAGCCGATTCAAACATTGCTCCGCGCAAGTAGCTCCGCGCGGGGTCTTGTATTTCTATATCTCGACGACAAACCAAGCATGAAAAACGCCGAGCAAACCACAGAGCTCTTCTGTCTAGGATTTCACGTTTAGAAGAGCGGGTAGAAGTTCTCAGAGCGTCTATAACAGCTGAAGGAATACCGAGTGGAAGAGCGCGATCGTCGTCGAACGCGATGGAGAAAGGTTCGTCAAGTAGTCGGAGCTTTTACCATCGCGATCTTTCCAGCGATAAACTAATCAGCGACAGGATCTTTTCTTCGCGAGCGGCTGAAGGAGACCAGTAACGCTCAGTCGACTCATGACGTTATTGACCGAGCCATTCTTGATCACGAAACGGCCACGTCGGCTTTTGACTATTACGTCCAAATCTTGGCCCCCGTGCTTCCGTTTGTAATCTTTCCAGATCAAACCCCTGCACTACATTCTAAAGGCTAGCTTGGTATGCTGAGGCAACCTGGAAGTGCTTGCTTGGCGAGATACCTAGAGTATACAACATCGTTTCGGGTCGCAGTCTGTGAAGGGAAGAGAGCCGCCTGTACTGGGATGTTTCTTCAGGCTCTGATGCCGTGGCGTGACTAGACTACTGGACTACGTCGACCACTGAATTTTCTCAATCGACGGATTTTTGTGTGTATTTCACTCCTTCCGGGTCAACAGGCCCAACATTGAAAGGCTGGGTAACTAATACATCGGTTTGAATTGAGTTGTTGATTTCCACGAAGCTTTACAATGTTAGGTTTCTTATTACACAGGCGTAAGCAGTGATTGTCAGTTGTTACAGATAATTAATTATAATTCGCATCTAATTGTCAAATTTGTCTGTCTTTGTGCAGAAAGGCATGTCACCGAATTCTGCCTGATCTTGTACCAGCCCAGATCCAGCGGCCCCGATTGCTCGACACAAGTTCAAGCCAATAACAAGATGCTTTAAATCGTGGTTTTAGACTGTTAAAAGCAAGATAGTCTTATCTTAGTTATTCTCACGCTATGTTCCAGCGCTCCCCATAGACGTATCATTGAGATGGGGAAATATATCAGCTCACTTAGCCCCCGCCATGGATGTTAAAAGCTGCCGAACTATCAGAAGTCTAGGTGCTGCGTTTTTGCCAATCAAAGATATTCCAAGCTTGGGCGTGTGGGGTGAGATGGCTCATGCGATTAAGTTGCTTATGCCGCTGCCCACGCCGCTGCCCACGCTGCCAATTGTGTGCTTCCGATCTCGGATGCTTTAGCTCTTATCAAGTACCCGATACTGGTTACATTACCGTACATTGTAATTCCGTGAATATCCGATTAGGACTGTTGTTTTGCCGGACATTCTGGCACTCATTAGCTGAAAAGCGTAGTTGCATCCCCCTCTGCTTTGAATGACCACGCCATCTACTCATCGATTCATATTCTGCATAGCCTTTTGAGACTGTTAGCATGCCAGTCTATCGTTTAAGTACCGAGCAGTGGATCCCCTGTCCATAGCCTGGAACGAGCGCTTACAGTATGTAGTTCTTTGTCGCTTTCGAAAAGACGCCTCAGAGGTGTCCAAAGAGGCATTCATTGAAGATGCCAAAGCCGTGCGCCTCAATGCTCCAGGTAAAGCTGATTCTAGCTAAGGCTAAGCAGCTCGCACATGATTGATCTTTGTTCTAAGTCAGTGAGATAGGTCTTGTATCTCTTGAGCTTGGCCCGCCTCTTGATATTTCAGAAGCAAAGGGCTACGATATTGGGATTGTGCTAGTGCTACAATCTCGGCAGCATATGAAGCCGTTCGCTGAGAATCCGTCTCAATTATCGTATGTTCCAGATAGCCGCTATTTTTGACATATCGCTTACAAGAGAAAGACTGCGTTCGAGGCGAGAATCTATATGCGAAGACACGTTGGCTTTCGACTTTGAATTTTAGCTTTTGCGTCGAAGAATGTTAGCCAACCTTTCATTGATACTTGCGTCGAAGAATGTTAGCCAACCTTTCATTGATACTTTCATGTCCCGAATAAGATCAATCACTCGAAGCCACCAAGACATTCTTCCGGCCTCATGTTGTGGGATGCCCAGATCTCCGTTATGTTTTCCCTTATCTACTCCCTTTTGCGAATGCGTTGAATGAGCTCGTATATTCCTGTTTGAATTTTTCGTTTTTTTTTTGGGTTTTGAGAACCACTATATTATCCCATGATGTAGTCCCTCTAGGCGGGAGGTGATGCGTGAAATATCGAAAATTTGTGGAACAGCTAAGGTATTTTTTCTTAGCAGATCGTGGCTTTTGTGACCCGCTATTGGATAGTGGTGAAATCTTCCAGATGACATGCTCATCTATAACGTCCAATACGCAGGTACATATGTTTAGTCTGGAAAGATTCACACAATTTGACACATAAATAGATAGATGTACATCTCAGCTGTCTACAATGGAACCTATCAAAAGAGGCACTCGAGCATCTCTCCGAGTTTGGACGACAGAGTAGCAACCTTGTCTCTACCAGGTCAGATCAGCTTTTTTCGAGACTTTCTGCAGGTTGTTATGTAACATCCCAGAACAATCGGGCATCGGTAGGGTCTATTTCGAAAAAGTCATACAAGAAGGTATTCCCGAAACCATCAGTTGGGGAATTGAACGGTAGTGCAAACCAGTCATCATGTGATACAGACGCCCCTGCAGTTGACATTCCATTTTGAAGGAAAGTATTTTCGCCCGCGCTTTCTCTCGGTTCCAAGATCGGTACCTCCAACGACACATTGGGGTCACTGGCTAGCTGACTCCCCTGAGAGGTCAACGATGGGTGCCGTATGTCATTATTAAATCCTGCAGCACTGAAGGTACTCGAGCTTGTGTTAGTGACAAGGTCAGCATCATAGAAGCCAACCGGCCATGAGCTTATCGGCCTCTCCACTCTTACAAAGCGCTCTCGAAGCCCTTTGGTTTGGTTTCGTAAAAGCGAGGCATATCGAAACCCTAGGTGTACATCATCGACTGAGTTTGAGTACAGTACCTCCACAGTGTGATCCAATAGCAAAAGGGACTCATCAAGTTCGCTCTTGCGAACACCCAATGCAAGGGCCTTCATATGGAATCAGCTTGTGATCATAATGGAATCGATAGGGCACAGGGGTAGAACGTACATTGATCAGATGTATCGAAGCAGAAGCGATCCGTATGTAGATCCGAACTGGTATGTATTTCAGTTGCCCCCCACTGGCTAACCTGCTGACCATCTCCAAGATGGCTTTACTGCCGGTGATCACCTCACGAACAAAACCATCGTCCCGGGTTCCCTGATGATGAGACCAAGCATGATATTCGTCGTCATTGCCCATTCTACCCGCGGCCGCTTGTAGAGATAGGGAGTTGATATACAAACGAACAAAGTGGTAGTCAATCAACAATAAGTAGTGGGGTAGAGTCACGTCTAACCCAGTAGTAAGTAGAAAACTCAAAACACAGATGATCGAGATTGGAGCTCGTACTTGATTGCGTCTTGTAATCTTCAAGCCACCGCGAAAGCAGTGGCTGAAAATGTTCCAGAAACTCGGTATACCTTCCACTGTGTAATAATTCTTGTGTGACATATTTTGACGGGAAAAGAAATTCAGACGATGTTCGTATAAGACGGCTCAGCTCAATCCAGGAAGTCGTTGAGTCGTGCCATTGTCGGTCAAGTATAGAGCTAGGCTGTCGGATTGACGACAGGATGGTGTCATGAAATGGGGTTCGCGGTAGTGCACAACCAATTCGTGAGGCGAGTTGACTGATGTATACAAATAAAAGCCTTCTCAGCCGACCCCGTCGAAGAATGAGAAAATTTGCAAATGACAATCCCGTATCTGTGTTCGTGGTCGGTACCGGTGGATCACTTCTGCCATCAAAAAGGTCAAGTTCATGTCCAAGAGTCAAAGCTCCGCCGAGCAGCATCCTACCACACTAAATGAGCTTCTGTTGTTTTCTCATCAAGGAATCCAATACGCTCAAATGTACACAGCGGACCTACTTACCATGACATACGATCCGATCTCTGAGCGGTTTCCTCCACCTCTTGGAGCCATTTATTGGGGACTGACGGTCATTAGCGTTGAGAGAAAATTTTATTCCGATGAATCAAACCTTTGTTATGGCAGAGAACCTCCTCGTCGATTGACAATTCGAAATCAATTTGCCCATAGTCATTTTCCATCGGAAGGTGGGCAGATCGCGGATGCCACTCTGTGACCAGAAGAAGGCTCTCAATGGTCCCTAAATGTCGAATTTGATCTTTGACTGCACGGCGCTGATCCCAAACAATGCGCTGGAACATAGATTGGCAAGCTTTCCACATACGAGCATGGATATAAAATCCTCGGGAAATTCCACCATCACCGGCTAGCATGTGATACCGAGAAGAGAGGGCAATGATGGTACAGCAAAGCACAGGTTCCTTGGCAATAAGATCATGGTGCTTGGAATGATCCTGATAGTAATTGTGAAGTGAAGGCGAGAGGATGCCCATGTTCTGGAAGAACAAATCAACATAGGTGACAGCCTCTTGAGCAGAGATCAACCCCGCCTTGACAAAACGCCACGAATTCCACACTTCCAATGTCTTTTGCTCCGGGGTCGAAAGCGAGTGACGCATAGTAGTCCACGGTTCAAGAACCCTTTCAACAGGGTTGGTACGTCGAAAATATAAATCTTCAGCCCGCTGCAAGCGGATTTGTTCGGATGGACCGCTATCGGCAGCACGAGATTCATGCCCGACCTCGGGAATAGATGCGCCTGACGTGTCTTCAGGCACTCTTTCAGATTCTCGGATTCTAGGATCAGCCGATATAGCTTGACCTCTGTCTGTTTGGTCGAGTGAATGCGGGCTTGCGGGAGCTACTGTACCAGTAGCGGCGTCAGTTCGTGGACGTTTGTGCGCTCGTGGCGTTCCTTCCCATGTTTTAGCATAGAGGTTTCTACATCGAAATGTATGGCCGTGCTTGTTCTGGCCACCTGGGTATATTATACCTGGTAACTGGACATAATCCAGGTTCGGTGATGTATATGGGGCCGTAGCTACTGACCGTCCTTCGAGCGGCTCGCTTTCACGTCTTTCGGGATGAGAACGTGGATCTGCGAATGAAAGAGCGATTAGGCGAGTTCACCCCCAGCGATGAGCTTCAATTAAAGGAAATATACCCGGGTGAACTTTCACAACTCTTTGAGATTCGTTCTCATGGTTTTGGGTCCCTATCTGCGAGCGTCTATCGGCGCTAAAGGTACACTGTCGAAGCTCTCGTTTACATCTGGTACAAGACGCCTGTAGAGGCCCTCGTTCGTTGAATTCTATGATGCATTTCACTTTTCTTCGTCGACAGTTCATGCAGGCTTGGTATGCTCTCTTGAAGAATTGCGCAGAGTTGTCAACTGGTAATTGTTCATTCCGTGTGGCCTCAACCATAGTGGCCTCAGGTGGAATTTCTAGTTCCTTCAATATGATAAACTTCGAAGTGGAGAAATGTCAGAAGTATGGGTCAAGGTCGCAACGGGAAGCAAAGGGAGGGAAGATGCGCTGGGCAAGGTGCAGCGCAAAGACCACGACTCGTCAGGATGATCGAATCACCAAATCGAGCAAGTCACGTGCCAGCTCATAGCGGGGTTGCCGGGGGCAGATGGCGCAGATTCGCTTATTGCCGGCTTTGGAGAAGTTTAACTGGGAAATATGTCCGCGTGCAAGTCGTAGCTAATAACAGCCGGCTCTGCACTAATAAGAGGAGGTAAAGACAACGGCATTACAGAAAAGCATGACCACCACTACATCTGCTTAAGGATCGACGGCTTAGTGATGAGAGATTCATCCTGAAGTCGAGCATGAATTATCACTTTGTTTTAAGTTCACTCATGATTCCTGCATACAGTATATGATACAATTCTTCGATCATTGCAGAAGCTACCATACTAAGCTATCAGAATAATCCACCGCCGGACTGCCCAAGCACCATGGAGT
Source organism: Aspergillus nanangensis (assembly GCA_015844325.1). NCBI lineage: Eukaryota > Fungi > Ascomycota > Eurotiomycetes > Eurotiales > Aspergillaceae > Aspergillus > Aspergillus nanangensis. Next base: position 24,765 of record VCAU01000119.1, on the reverse strand, counting down.
GCGCGACCGCTCCGGGCGATCAAAAAAACCAACTTAATTTTACAAAATTGTCGCACCAGATCCTCACCATCTTTTGGAGGTAAATACAAACATCCGTCGCAGTCGGGGGAAGGCCGCGTGACTCACCACGCGGGCAAACTCGAGATTAGACGTGCACAACGGGCAGCCCATAAGCATACTCAAACTGCCCATTCTCAACAATATGCGGGATGTCAAACCAACTAGCACATTACATATTGTGTTCTAGCTCTAACAAAACACCACTTTGATATTGCTTTACGTCATTCCCCACTATCTGTTTTATTACAGTAGCAATACTGCCAAGGCTTGAATGGCATTTATAACTTGTGTAAGCGACTTGATACCAAGAATTTGACCCACTTTGAGTAGTTCGGGCAGGTTTTGGTATGCCCATGGGTTTATACAGGTCTACTCGACATATCTTGGCTACTGACTTGACTGCGTCAGTCTATAAGAGTACTCTAGTATTACCAATGACATGCTCACCAGTTTCAAAGCTTTTTCTGAGGCGAAGCTCCTCATATGATCATACGCATGGTTCAAAAGAAGCGGTTTGCGGAGTGTTGATCCTTTTCCAGCAACTCACTTTCAAAATATGTATCGATGGCAGCAAGGGAAAATATTGTAATGCAAAGATGAGTTTTGAAAGTATAGTGATCTCTCCGCTTTGTCACTCTGACTTGACTCTGTGCACATATTTTGGTCATTCAACTCGGGGCTGAAGAAGAATTCCTGCCAGGGTTGCAGCCCACGTAAAACCAACTTCATTGTCCGCAAAATTGCATTGATTAAAATAATCCTCGGCCCCAAGGTAAACAGAGGGCCTTCGACTAGCCAGAAATACGATATGCTAATAAAGCAAGTATCTGGTCTGAGCTTCCGTTTGTAGACCTATGTACAAAAGAGAAAGTCGAGAGTATTTCTAGCCTTTTCATGAAATATTCCGCCTCGAAACACTTCTTGAGCCCCCTACATATTCTTTTGAAAGTTTCGTAATTTTGATCTAGTCTCGGGAACTAGACAACGGCTTCTGTGCGGAACTTGGACATGTATACTATGTATCTATTGCCAAGTCCTTTTCCTGAATGGTGCTTGCATTTCGGACTTCAGTTCTCCGTACAAACCGGCGTACGTGCCAGGCGGCGTTCGGCGCACTCCAAAAAACATGTCGATGCTGCGTTCACGGTTGCTCAAAGTTAGAGGCGCTGTGGGATTGAACTATATCCTTTCTCTGTTTACTCCCCGTACAATATGAGCAAATTGAATACATGGCCGCGGCCGAGCACCCCTCTCATGAATGAATAAGCCACATAGCTAAGAAATTATCAGAGCCAGTTGCAATCAGCTTCCTCAACCATCCCCACAACCATCTCCGCTCCTGCCTGACAAGTCCAGCACTATGTCCTAGCTCGCTGCAGACGCCACACCGCTGTTGCTTCGTTTCTTGATTTGGCTAAGGGTCATCATATTGGACTTCAGACAGGCAACATGGATTGTCTCCAAAAGCTGCTTAGAAGGATTTCATGTTGTAGTGATGATGGAAACTTTGACATTTCGTGAAATGTGACCTACGTTGTTTAGTCTTGAAGACTCAATGGCCAAGGCGTTCATTGACCCCTTTTCTGAGCCGGAGGCGAGAGGACAGCCTTGAACTTGCGCAGAAAACCTCGCTTGGGTATCAAAAGAGCCAAATCTTGGCCCTTGGGAGTCTTCCTGGGCTGTTTATTACTCATAGCTTGTTGTACTATCAAATTGACGCATAGAGTCTTCGTTATTGATGTTTTGCTACCAGCCTATCTCTCTCTGTCTGAATTCGCTAATTTTAGGCCAACTCAACCTGACCAAACTGAGCAGTTTCAAAAGACTGGAGTATCAGATATGGGTTAGGTGGCTTCAAACGCGTCATAATTGTACACTGGACCTCAAAGCTTTGAAGGATAGGGGGGCGATGCTCGCCCACGATAGGCTTTTTTCAATGCAGAAATTCTTCTACTGCTTGTGACGATAAAAATGTCTGGCTAGACAACGCCCACAATGGGCTGATCTTGTCAAAATCATAGATATACGACTCCTGAATCTACTTGTTAATTATGCTGCGCACAAGCGCAAGCCTGATGTTAACGATGCCCAACTCTCATCATTGGGCTCTCCTCTGATAGTACTGGCCAAGAAAGTCGGCTTGAGGTCGTATCGTCGCTTAGCGGAATTGGTAGTAAAACGCTAACCGGGTAGTCGGTTCGCGAATCGAGGTCGACGATGTTTCGAGAAGCCCTCATTTCCCCAAATCGGTCAAACTCCTTGAAGTGGAAGAGCTGTTCATCGTGATGCTGTACCTTTCAACCTATCGGCGAGCGTAGCGCGCTTGTCTGGATAGGACGTTGTAGCAGGACGTAAGCTGATATCGGCGTCTTTTTGAATATCCCGAGGGAGCAGAATGTATCGGCATCCTTTACTGATCGAGTTATAACACTTGGGAGGAAAGGTAGTGCGTAGAAGAAGATGGCCGCTTGATCGTGTTCGGATGATCAGATCGCTTATCAATGTCATCACCATAGGAAACTGGCATTTCATCCACAGTGCGGCATTTTCCATGGCTCTTGAGTTTGCACGCTATATTGAGCAAGCGAGAGCACCGCCTCCACTCCACCCCAGGCCACCACCACCACAGTTGATCCACTGTCCGGGCATAGTGGCTCGTATCTGCTCGGAGACAAGAACTGAATTTGTCACAGCCTCGACAACGAAGACAGTGTCATCTGCTACAATCTCTCGAAGCTTTCTGCATAGGTAAGACGCGTTGAAAGTGCGATCTGATTGAGGCACGGCCCGTAAGTTGAGCTCTTGAACACGCGTCTGATGCTGCTTTTGCAAAAGTGCCCAGCTGTTGCCATTTTCGATCGAAGTCAACGTAGTTTGGAGCTCAGGCGAGGATCGCAGATATGATACCAACTGAGTGACCGCTTGGCAGCATCCGCGGCGTATCTTTGCAAGGCATTCACGTAAAATAGAGGCATTAGCTGCTTCAATGGGTCGATGTCCATGTGAAAAATGTGAGCAGACACTAGAGGCCTACACTGTGTAGGAATCCATGGTACATCGCAGTCAAGAATGAGGATCAGGTTTGCAATGGCGATGCTATCGCCAACACCGTATTTCATCCCAAGCCAAGCAGGATGGTCAGCTGGAAAGTACATATAACAGCCCCCGGCATCAAGCACTCGTAGTCCTTTCACTGCATTGGCCTAATCGACCAAAGCCTGAACGACATCATGATTGCGGCCGCTGTAGCCCGTGATCAGGAGAGGATGTTTGGCTTGTACGAGGCCTTTAGCGATCATCTCGACAGCCGATGCAGGTAGAGCTCCAGGTACAACCGGCTTCCAGTATTCTGTGGGCAGAGAGTACGGCTCGATTTCTTCTTCCATTACCTCACGCGCTCCCGTCAGATAGGCCGGACCTTTAGGACTACTGGTCGCAAATTGCAGTGCCCGTCCAACCATCTGTTTAATATTCTTGCCTGTACAAATCTCACCCACATACCGACAGCATTGAACTATAATTTGCTTCTGATCCGGAACATGTTGCAACCAGTGACTAGCAGAAGAAGAATCGGCAGAACACACAAAAAGGTGGAAAGTCGCAACACTCACATATACTCGGTACGCGATCCTCTCATCTCGCCCCTAAGGTGAAAGGTGATAGTCCTGCAAAGATGAGGACCGGTGCTCTTCCTGTTGAAGCATCATGGATGGCAGTACCCAGTGCTGATGTGCCCACATCAATATGGATGATCACGCACTGAGGCTCATTCGTCACCCTGGCGTGTCCATAAGCCATAGACAAAGCAACCATCTCATTGGGACAGGTAAAGATGCGCGGAAAAGCATCTTGGCGGTCTTTGCGACCTTTTACCATGGCTTCCATAATACTTGGATGATCAGAGCAGAGCCAAGGTTCACAAAGCAGTTCTTCACACCAAATTGCCATAAGGCCTCGAAAAAGGCATATGATGCGGTGTACCTCTCTCCAGTTAGCGCGGTTTTGCAAGGTCATTACTTCGACGTACATCGTTGGGGGTATCGATGGTGCTGCGAGATGGGATATATCTTGAAGAATTCCAGTCGTGCTTGATGTCAAGAATGATGAGATTGTTCTAACTGAGAATATAATCTAAGCGATAGCAGGGGTAAAGCTCCAATAGATCCAGCCACTCTCATAGATCGACTTTAGGCAACGATGAAGAAGGAGCCAAGCATTTTCCATCCAACGAATCGGGTAGAAACAGGCTTTGCCGCAATCTCTTAGCTGAAGATCCGCTCGCGGGTGGCCACGGGTACCCCGGCTGGCAGGAAACCTCCGCATGACGAGACCAACGAATACCCCATCTTTGAAGAATGTCTCACGTTTGATTGTTTGATGAACCTTCGCGGTGTTGGGATATCCGTGTATAGGCGATTTATCGTCGGCTTCTAGAACGAACGAACCTGTTCTCCGTTAGCGGGATCCTACCTGCCAATATCATATTGCGCTATCAAAGCCGGCTTCCATAGTTACGACCTCGGCAAGTACGTAATCAGCCAAATTCTGTGGCGGTACTATAAAGATCTTTCTATAACTGTCTGTGTAAACGAGTCCGGTGCGCGAAAAATTTGTCTATTTATACTCAATCATAGCACGGCATTTTCTAGAAAGAAGTTGAACCCTGCAAGCTACACCACCACTTCGTTCTTCCCACACCAATAGGAAGATGCCGGTCTATCGTGTTGGTAAAGAGAGCACAGTCTTTGTTGAATTGGACAAGTCATGATGCTGACCTCGTGAAAGTGCTATTTCGTATGAAGGGAGACGCTACGGAAGAGCAAAAGCTGCTATTCATTCGTGATGCAAAGAAACTACGAGAAGAAATTCCGGGTAGGTTGTTCATGAACAGAGGTGCAAGCTCAAAGATTTCTTTCTAATGCGTCTCACCTTAAAGGCGTGCTGTCTCTTGAGGTAGGACCAGCTCTTGATATGCATAGAACCAAAGGATACGACATGGGAATAGTGCTACAGCTAGAAACAGCAGCGCATCTTGAAAAGTTTGCCAGTCATCCTGGACACGTGAGGTGCGTGTGCTGTATCGTTCTGCTGCCAAAAATGTTTCTAACAGCAAGAAGACTTCACTATATGCGCGAAGCTATGTGCGAAGATAGTCTTGCATTCAATCTGGAATACTGAATTGTCAATCGCCGCTACATAGCCCCAGAATGCTCGACTGTCTGTATAGTGATTCATCTCTCAATAAAATGCAAAGTTCTCCGAGATAGCGTGCTAGTGGTATTGCACGTGGCTCCTGCTCGCAGGGTCGTCATTAGAGCAGAATGTAGAACAGACACTTATCATATTTCATGTCCTGCATGTTCTCGTAAAATAATATCAATGACTTAGATACTTGATACAGAAACACGATTCCGGAAATCCTGGGGGCTGCTTGAACGAATCAAATTCATGTATTCGCATGCTAGGTGATTTTGAACAGGTTTTCAGGGCCAAACAGCGAAAGAGACTTTGAGTAAGGTCGGAGAAAGCACTCACTAGGTTCTCCGCGTCAAGAGCGCCGAATTGTTGACTGAAATCGCGGAATTGACGGTGGGTAGGGGAGGCTAAAATGTCATCATGCTTAGACAGAGCCATTTCAATCGAGACTTGGGGATACAAGTAGTACTGTCACATTTGCGCAATCCAGCACAAGTACGCCTCTACACGTATGGCTAGATACTATGGAGAAGCCGACAGAGTTTCCCAGCTAACCTAGCATCCGGCACATTGAGCCCATCACAGACAGGGTAACAAATTCGCATGTTGAAGCTGGGATTAAACACGCTTCGCGTGAGAGTCTGATTCTCAAGCCTGCACTTGGCCCGCACGATCTCTTGGGAAATGACACAATAGAACCGACTAGCAAGATTATACGCCACCCAAATACATTCTGTTCCTCACCAGGATACATTTTCTCAAACTTGAGAAGTACTCTAGCTACGGATCCATATGTTTCTGTAGCTTCCGCGCCACCACCAACGCCAGCAACTCAAGCGTTGCCATCGTTCTTTTCATTTGATCTTTTCAGATAAATACCACCGCAGCCGAATCTCCTGCCTGTTTCAAGACTCTCATGTTGGGTGTAGACAACCTCTATTGCGTGCTTTCAGCTATGTCATGGGTAAATAACTGATTTGCTTCTTGGCGATGATGCCCATGGTGGTGCTAAATATGTAGAGCTGCAAGGCTCAAGACGTAGGTAGCGTTTTCACAGGGCGAATCTTGTCAGGGTGTCCTGCTGCCGCTGGCGATGCACCGATACCGGTGGTGGTCATCGACGTGTTTTTCGCTCATGTGCGAGGCTTTGCAATGATAATCTTTCAAGTTGCCCTAAGTTCCGGCTTTTTCATCAGCCCACTTATTACCGTGTACTTCATTCAAGGCTCAAATAGCCAGCAGTGGATATGTACTTAGATCACGATCACTACTAGCACCATTTCACTAGTCACAGTCTTCGCCATCTGAGAAAGCACTCACGTCGGTCGTGAAACCAAGGCTGTAGTGACAAAATTTGACCCCATATAGTGGCACATACAGTTTGTTCTTGACGGGAGGACTTAACAAGATCCCATCCTCTGTGGAACTATTCCTCAACATGCTCACCTTTGCGATGTATCTATGTACCTCTCGCTTGGACTGAGATCACGGTCGGATGACCTGTTGGCTGGTAAACCTTTGTCCTCGTCATTCTCTTTCTGGTCTACATCAGCTCACTACCCTAGTTCTGCGAGCTACTTATTCATTTCAATGCTATGCAAGGCCAAAGCAGTGTATTTTCGAATTTTGTACATCGTAGAATTCAGAAGGACAGTGAAAGGAATAAACACGGATAATCACTTTTAGAAAACACCGCAATAGAGACGAATTACCTCGCAATAAAGAAGCACGAATAGCTCCTGTCTGAAAATACTGTTCAAGATCGCCGTGGTAGATGCGAAAGCACACTGCGTTGAGCCGACAATACATTCATGTTTACTCGCTTCCTGGACGGGAATTCCTGACTAAGCCGAAAGAAGGCCCTCTTGGTACGCAATTCTTGACAGCCGAAATGATACGTCAGATACGGACGGTTGGCCACGGATATTGGAGGAGAGCCACGGCGGAACTGTCCTAGGGGTCATGCGTTCGACTGTTGACCACCGAGACTACATGAAATTTGTCGATATTATATAAGTAAGGCTTTGGGAACTATTGGGTTTGTGTATCTTGCAATATCCAAATAGTTTCGTCTGCGATCCCCAGCTATGACATTGTCGGAAGCGTCATCAATTGCAATTGTCGGCGGCGGAATAGCGGTAGGAGATCCTTTCTTGAAAATCCATTATGATTGAAAGCTAAGACTTAATCATGTCTACTTAGGGGCCTGCTCTTGCTCTCAGTCTGAAGAAGCATCATGGCATAGTTTCTACCATATACGAGCTTCGACCTGAAGGCGATGACCGCGGCGTGAACATTGCGTTAGCTCCAAATGCAGTGCGCGTCCTTCAACATATTGGGGTTTACGACGAGCTACGAGTCCAGGGATATAGTTACGAGGAGCTTCTCGTCACTAATGCCAAATCGCAGTACCTTGGCAAGATCTGGCAAGGAAGTAAAAAGCGCTACAACTACGCTTGTCTGCGTATTCATCGGGCAACAGTTCAAAAGGCATTGCTAAGGGAGGTCAAAGCGCAGGGCATCCCAATCGTTTATGGCAAACAGCTTATCGGGCTTCACGAAGGGGAGCATACTGTGGAACTGAGGTTCTCTGATGGGACGAAAGCCACATCAAACTTTGTGGTGGGCGCGGATGGGGTTCACTCCAATGTTCGAGACGCTATCATGACTACCAAGACAGACTACAGCGGATTCATGGGAATCATTGGCATGAATCTTCAACGGGATTCATTGCACGAGTCCGCGAAGAGTGTAATGCTGCCAAACTTCGTCTTTGGCAAAACTGGGTTCGTTGCCATTATGCCGTCCGACTACCACGGCACCGAAGTGGATTTCTTCTCGACCATGCCTTACCCCGCCCGCTCAAGGGAAGAATGGGAAGAACTTTCAAGTGATAAATCGAAACTGCAGAATATCCTGCAACAAAGGTTCGGCAAAGAATGGCCCCAATTCATCTCCAATATTACCAAAGAGTATAGTAAGGAGGGACTAGGTCTTTATCCGTAAGTATGAAACTTTCTGTCTACCTCACTCCGACTGATCAATTTTCAGATTCTTCGAGGTCCCACCTTTAGACCGCTGGACTAGTGTCAGCGGACGCGTCATCTTGATCGGTGATTCCGCGCACGCTTTTACTCCGCAAGCCGGTCAGGGTGCGGCTGTCGGTCTTGAGGATGCCGAAAGTCTATCGCATACGATGTCTAGAGAAGGTTTCGTGTCTGATCACATGCATTTTCTTAAGATCTGGGAAAGGCATCGCCAGGCCCGTCTGGTACAGGTAAAACATGTGACAGATATCAACGGTAGACTGAGATCGCCTGATTCCCCCTTTGTGCAGTATCTTAAGGAATGGCTCATGTGGGGGAACTTTAAGTGGGCTGGTCCGATGGGTAATCTGGAATGGCTCTTCGGTTACAGCGCAGAAGATATCCTTAGCCTCTTCTAAACGGCAGAGTTGCGAAGCGTCAAAAACAGCCTGCTGTCAATGGACCAAGGAAGCATCTGTCACTCCATCATGAGTTTTGATCTCTCACAGGAGGAGAAAAAGATATTTTTTCTATTGTATGGAAGGTGATGCCATCTGTTGGATAACATAAAATTGGCCATCTCTTTGCGTTATGCACAGTATCCTTCGATGCACAATGAGACTGTCTGGGCTGTCTACTCAAGTGCCTGCTCCGGTCTTTTGGTCATGAACAAATAGCGCCCATACAGATATCTTTTACCAAGAGAACCAATCTAGTAGATGATTTACCTATCTAACACGCAAGTAAGAACGGGATATCGGAGAACGACCAGTATTTTCAAGGTTTTGATGACACTACACGCAAGGGTACAGATAAATCGGAGGAAACAGAGAAACGAGAAATTGAGGGAGATGGTCATCAAAGTAAATACGATATCAAGGTTGGCGCTAAAAGGTAGGATATGATACAATTGATGCCCCACATATGAGACGCAACATTATTTGGATGGATGGCGGGGGATGTTGCTCACGACAGTCAACTATACCTAAGATGTCAGTATGATTTGGGCATACGCCACCCAGCCTTCCTCCGTCTCAACGACCCTACACCAGTGCGATCATCGGGAATAATATTTCTACAGAGCCCACGTATCATAAGCAAACTTATGCGCCTGTCTCCACTCTTGATCAAGTGTGGTGGCAACAATGAACCAAAAACACAAATGCCGAGCAGCGCATCCGATCCTCGCTTGGATCCCAACTCTGGGTGCCGAAGCTGTGGTAAGTTTCACAGGTGCCATTCTTCCGCTCCTCATTCGAAGAAACTTCCCTTGCGAGACTTACCCTGTATTTAACCAAGGGTGTCTTCGTAGCTGCTGTTCCGGACGCTTTCTTGCCTGGTTGTGCTGTCCATGCCACCATGCCGGGTCACGGTTCTTTTCCGGGAAAAAAAGGAGCACCATTGCACGACAGGACAAAAAGCTATAAGAAAGCCAAGGTCACCCAACTACATCAGTTGCTTTGTCTATCATTTCATCACACTGCATCTACTTCCAACATGACATGAAGCACTGGACCTTTGAAATTTAACGTACCTCCCCTATGTCAGGCCAAATGGCAGACTGAGCTAACACTGGAGGTACCCAGAAATTTCATAATGTCATCAATAATGAGCTATGCTCTACAGCAAGTACCCGTCACAGCATAAACCCTGCTGATAAGAGACCCAATCCAGAAGTGCCTGTCTCCGCTCGCAAAGACGTCAATCGGGCTGCCTATGCTGCGCAAGCTGCCTTCAATCACTGGCGCAAAAACTCTTTTGACAAACGTCGGGCTGCGCTCTTCGCCTATGCTGATGCTATTTATAACAACGCGCAAGAGTTCTCCAAGCTCCTGACAATGGAACAAGGCAAGCCTCTCACCCAGTCATTGACGGAGGTGGCCATGGCCAGCGCGTGGATACGTGGAATGACCACTATTGAAGTTCCGGTCACGGTTCTCGAGGAAACAGAGAACAGAAAGGTCATTCGGCGATATACGCCCATTGGTTTCATTGGCGCCATTGTTCCGTGGAACTTCCCAGTGGCCCTGGCTATGGGGAAGATCGTTCCAGCCTTATATACTGGCTGCATCATCATTGTGAAGCCGTCGCTATTCGCCTTAGTAGGTTGATCAACAATCTCATCGGTTGATTGTTCAGGTGATCAACACAATTTAATTCAGCTGTGGCCTGAAGCTGGTCGAATTAGCGACCAGATTCTTTCCTCCAGGTGTCGTCTAGTGCCTCACTGGTGAGGACACCCTGGGTCCAATGATCACTGAGCACCCCGGTATTGATAAGATCGGCTTTACTGGCTCAATCGCTACCGGAAAATTAGTTATAGCCAGCTGCGCAAGGGCCCTCAAGCGCGTGAGTCTCGAGCTGGGCGGCAACGACCCCTGTATTATCTGCGATGATGTCGATGTTGATGCGGTGGTTGCAAAGGTTGCCATTCTGTCATACTTGTGCAGCTCTCAGATCTGCATGATGACCAAGCGGCTTTACGTCCACGAGAAGATCTATGATCAGTTTTTTGCCAAGTTTGTCGATTTTGTCAAGCACTTGAAGGTCGGCAACGGTACCGAGCCAGACACATTCTTCAGCCCCGTACGAAATGAAATGCAATTTAAGAAGGCAAAAGCTCTCTTGACCACAATCTAAAGCGAAAATCTCAAGTCTGCTCTCGGTGGCACTATCGAGCATTCGGCTGGGTATTTTATTCACCCAACCATCATCGATAACCCGCCCGAAACCTCTCGTGTCGTCCAGGAGGAGCCGTTCGCCCCTATTCTCCCTATTATGAAGTGGTCTAATGATGACAACGTTCTTGCCAGAGCGAACGCTTTGGAAACCGGTCTTGGTGCTTCCGTTTGGAGTAATGGTCTTGAGCGTGCCCATCGCATGGCCGACCAGCTGCAAGCAGGCTGCGTCTGGGTAAATTCGCATTTTGACGTCTCTCCGACTGTGCCATTCGGGGGTCACAAACAGAGCGACATGGGAGTTGAATGGGGTTTAGCTTGGCTACTGCAATTCGCAGTCTCGGTGGTTACTGTTTCATTTTCAATTTCATCACAAATTCTATTTCTGATCAGCGTTTTTAATCCATCAGTTCCTCGAGTCTATTTTCACAATTATTACAACGTATGCCTTGTGGCTTGAGCAAGCGAGAAGGACTCATATCTGTTCAATCGATCACTGAGTCGGGCTGTTACCAAGATGAATGGTGGGAATATGGGGATGAAGTAGTCGGCAAACATTTAAACGCAGCATTATATTCTTTCGTAGAATAGCTCTCAGGCCTCCGCCATGCCTGCAGAATCGAGGGAAGATAACAAGTGTAATGATTTGAAGGATGCCAGAGATACTTGTCTTATATTACTTACTCTTTATTCATATTTCCACTCACCTCCGTTGAATAAAGAACCTAAACAAATCACAGGCCGAAGTTGGTTTGACATAAGCCATGACAGTGGCACTAAAAAAAGATATCAGTCAAAGAAACAAGCCCCAAACCCCAGAGGCTTGTATCCTGCGAAACCTTGGCTCACAAGTGATATTATGCTCTGGAACCATCGGCATTCTTGAAAAGACCCTGTGGTGATGAACAAATCTACAACTAGAAAAGGCTAAGGCTGGTGGCGAGATATGGAGTTATTCGCATTTATATTCGTAATGTGAATGGTGGTCAGCAAATATAAATATGGATTACGATCCAATTATACATAAAAAATCAAAACTTATTTGTCGCCTGCGCCGACCACAGAAAGCCAGAAGCACTCTATGCAAATAAGCATGATGCAAGTTATAGAAGCTCCTCAGCAAATAAATATATTTCCAAACGAAAAACTACACAAGGACTCACGAAAGAATTAACACCTTGAGAAATATATGCACGTCAGTACTGTGCTTCGCCTAATACTCCATAAAGCGCCCCTCACGAGGTTGGCCGAAAGGACAATAGTCTACCATCGCTCTGCCCCATACCAGGAGCTTGATAGTGTTACAACCGAATTTCAAAGCAGCTTATCTTGTGGGCTACACAGGTCCCACTATATTGCGGCAGCGGGTCGGGAAAGATCCGACCCGGCACGTGTTTGAGGTTAACATAAATTGGTTTGGAGAAATCTTCATATGGCTTTTGGGCCTTCATAATCCATGATGGCCCATGGTCTACCATACATGAGAAATTGTGAGAGTTCTTACATACAATTCCTGCTTGAAGCTTCATAGAGATTACTATTAGGACATGATATGTCTATTTCATCGACCACTGGTCATGCGACTTCCGATAAGTCGAGTATCACAATTTTTGGTATGGATCAGTCATTTAGCTTCTCGGCAGAGCCCATGGTATACCCCGCATATACCGAACATCTTAAGCACGGAGTCGAATACAGGGTCATTTACTTGATCTCAAAAGCTAGTTGTAGACAGTGACTCACATGATAGCCGACTTGAACCGTCGCGTTCCGCTCACTGCAGCCGATAGTTCAATTTCCAATTGAAAAGTTGACCTCGCACTATCGCACCTTGACGAACAAATGCACAGAATGAGTCACCTTTTTTACTACCAAGTACTTTGCTTTTCGACAACGCACCAAGGGAGGCAGGAAGGGAGGATGGGAGAGAAATGTGAAAGAAATCATGACACGCGCTCTAGTCCGAAGCAAGCAGTCAAAAGGAAGTTCGGATTAGTCTTGGGCAGGGACTCGATTGGATCATTACGGAGTATCTGACTTGCTGTCGGTGAGACGGAGATTTTTGGATGCAAGAAACCCTTCCGTTCTCATGTCAGATCTACGGCGTTAGCAGTGTCAGAATTCCCCCTTCCCCATTCCCCACGACGATTGAGCCTTGGTAAACTCTCAACAAGCCCACATTTGAACTGACAAATCAAAGTCTACTTTTCGTGCCACCATGGTCGAAGACGTGCCGGTAAATGGCAGCGGCATGCGGCGAACCAGTTCCAAAGGATTGTTCCGACGAATTTCGATCGTCGCGGCTATCCACGGAAAGAACATTACTACAAGAAGCCGGACTCAGAAACTGGTCATTGTGTACGATCTGCATACTCGATATACCTGTCAACATGGCTATTTCTGTCTCCTTGGCGTGTTATCTATGGACCAGGTAGGCCTAAAGCATGAGCCTTGAGCTTCCCCAAAAAGATCAAAATGAGTTCGATCGGCTGATAACATTAGAATCCGGCAGCAGGGCGTGGAGAGTGTCATGGGGGTGCCTGGCGATATGAATCTTGAGTTGCTGGATCACATGAACAAAGTTGATGGCTTGAAATGGGGTTTGTGTCCCAATCTCCAGAATCCTCAATGCGGTTTTAATTAGACCCACAGTGGGAAATGCCAATGAGCTCAATGCGGCCTATGCAGCAGATGGGTATTCACGCGTCAAGAAATGCCCGGGAGTCTGTAAGGACTGCTCCGTTCATTCACTGAAGGGCCCTAGTAGACTAAAGGACTCTAGTGCTCACAACCTACGGAGCTGGAGAACTTAGCGCTATAAGTGGTATCTCCGGAGCCTATGCGGAGCAAGTCAAGATCATTCATATTGTTGGGACGACTACAACGCAAGCCCAGTCTCTTCGTTTAATGGTCCATCACTGCCTCGGTTCGAATCCTGATCATATGGTGAGCTTTCGGCAGGCATCTCACCTATTCTCGAAACTGACAAGTGTTTTCAGGTCTACGAAAAGATATCATCTCCAGTGAGATGTGCGTATACTTGGCTGGATAATGCAGAAACAGCCCCTTCCGAGATTGATGTATGTCCTTGGTAATACACATTCTGCCAACGCTACTAACTCGACGCGCAGAGAGTGATCCGCCAATGTCAGGTTGAATCACGCCCTGTATACATATACGTCCCAATGGATCTTGTCAACGCAACGGTCTCAGCAAGGGCCCTTGCAACATCTATTCAAATTGCACCATCCAGTGACTTTTCCAACGAAGAAGATGCTGTTCAGAGGATGCTGAGCATGATAGAAGAATCCAAAGCCCCGATTTTTCTTGTCGGTGCACTCACCGCACGCCACAATGCAGAAATCGAGATGAAAGAGCTTTTAGATGTTTGCTGCTTTCCATTTTTTGTCACGCCCATGGGGAAAGCTATTGTATCAGAATCTCATCCATGGTTCTGTGGGGTGTACAACGGCGCAATTTCCCATCCCGGTATTCAAAAAACCGTCGAATCAAGCGACTGTGTTATTCACGTAGGTCCAGTCCTAGCGGACTGCAACACAGGCGGATTTTCCCAGAACATTCATCGCAGGAATCTCATACTGATTGAGAAAGACTACTGCTCCGTAAGTCGCTAGCCCGACTATAGTCACTCATGACTAATATCTCAGGTCCGGGGTCAAATCTTTGCGTTAGTGCCTTTGAAACTAGGTAAGAGCTCGACTAGGCGCTCAAGGCCCGCACTAATGGCTTCAAGTATTGCAAAAGCTGGGATATAGGACCCGATATTCAAGGCTAGCTACAGTAGACAAGCCCAATTTCCCAGTGCCAGCGAAACCTTCTGACTTGAACGATGAACACATCACACAATCATGGATCTGGAATCGGCTCGGGGCTTTCTTCCAGCCAAACGACGTGGTCGTCTCTGAAGCCGGAACTGCGCAGTTTGGATTAACAGATGCAAGTTTCATGGACGATGTAAAATATCTGACACAGATATACTATGCCAGTATAGGGTATTCGGTTGGTGCATGCCTCGGAGCCGGTATTGCGCAAGTGGAACTAGCACAGCAGCACGAAAGACCCCAAGGACGCCTTATACTGGTGGTTGGCGGCGGAAGTCTGCAAATGTCAGCTCAGGAGATTGGGACCATGATCAGAACCAAGCTGAAACCTATCATGTACGCCGAAGACTTGACTGATGCAAGATGTTTGCTGCAGAAGTCCAATAAGCTAATGAGTGGCAGCATACTGATCAACAACCAAGGCTATACCATTGAGAGAGCAATCCACGGTGAAACGGAAAGCTATCATGATATTGCGACCTGGCGACATCAATCGCTGCTTGACCTCCTTGGGGCCGACAATGCACACCGCCACTATCGTGAGGTGAGAACCAAGGCGGAGATGGAAAAGGCTTTGTGTCTGCCAACATACAAAGAAACCAGCTCTATTGAGTTATTGGAAGTCCACATGAAACAGATGGATGTTCCGTGGAGGCTCGCAGCACAAGTCAAGTTACTGAACAATTCAGGCTCAGGGCATTAGCAGTCATTTCATGCAAAACAAATACTGTTTTCGGCAGGGATTTTATATGAAAATATTTCCTTCGGAACACTCGTGTTAAATAACCATACATTTACTTTCCAGTAGAGCCAGCTACACGGAATTTTTAAATACAGGGCATTTCCAGGCAAATGCTTCAGTCTTTTACAATACCATAATTCATGAATGACAAAACAACAAGGCTGACGACAGATCATCCGGGATCACAGAGCCATACAGGATGAGGCGAAATTAAATACAAACAAGTATCCCAGATAGTGTGTTCAATACTTTTGATTTAGGGTTAATCGCCCCAGTGCGAAGGCAATATTGCCAATGGCTTATCATTGGTAGATAATATGGTCAATTTTCAAGAATATTCAATTGCTGCTCGTTTATCTCTGATGACTCAATGAAGAAGAGAGTACTATTGGGAATTTGTACCATAAGGGGAAGGACCCCGGTCAACGAGACCGTTCTCTCTCTGGTCTGTCCTACAAAACCCATGCTGCTTTCATTATGAAGTCACTGATTTGAAATAAGCGTAGTCTGTCAAAAGAGTGTCACCGCAAATAATTGACCACCAGTTCCCCCCGGCACTGTGAATTGACCACCCGTCGTCACATATAGTGTTTTGGCCGACTCATTGCTTCCTCTTCCAAATATAGCCGAAGTTGGCTCCACAATGGAAGTTGAATTAATCAGCACAGTGTTTACTCCCGAAGCACTGATTTGATACAACGAGCCTGGATGATTTGCGATCAGAGCATTACCGATCAGGTCAAATGTGAAGTCATCGAAGCCAGCGCCCGGGACCTTTGTTATGATCTGAGCAGGCCCCGAGGCAGTGCTCAGCACAGAAAATGGAACGCGCCCGAAGATTCCCTGGGCGGAATTGGTGAAATAAACATATTTCCCCCGCGTTTTCAAACCGTTGATTCCGAGGGGATTTGAAGGTCTGGCTTCAAAGAGAGGATCTTGTAGCACAATTCGCGAAGAGCCAGTCTTGATATCTAAACTCCAAATTGCTCCAGAAGCTGAGTCCGAAAGCAAAAGTACATTTGGAGAAAAGGGCGACAAAGCAATTCCATTGAGGTTAGTCGTGTCCGGAATATCGGCCAGTTTGTTGATCACAGGGGCGCTCGCAGTGAGATCCACTGTGTACACGGCAAACGTCCCCTTGACACCTTGGAAAGTCCGAAGGTCTAGTTGTCCAGCGGAGACGGCGAAAATATCGTGAGCTATCTCCGCAATGCCAGTCACACCAGTGGAGCCGTCAAAATGATGGATGATTTGGGCCTTTGCATTCGGCACTGACGGATCCAGCGTGTATAGGTTTGGCTCTGTCAGAACGCTGAGGAGCAGGTGGCCATTGGAACGAGCAGCAATATTCTCAATGAACTCGCCGGAGTCGAATTGATAAATCTTCTCGTAAGACACAGATAGTACATGCTGTACGAAAAGGGTCAAGAGTAGGAAGTAAGGACGCAAAATTCGATGTGCCATAGTGAGCTTTTCTTCTGAGATGAAATTTTGAAAAACAGGTTGACTGAGTTGAGGTATCGTTATAAATCGGGCTCATATTTACCTTTATATAGTCCCTACTACCAAGAGCAGTGACTGGAATCACCATCCAAGGCTCAAATTCATGGGTTCCGCGCAGAAACCTGGTTTACCCTGCAGTAACCGTCCTGGTGCAAGGGTCAATACAGGAAATGAGGACGTTTTGGCAGAATGTGATATTTGATTGCTGTTATCAGCCCTGTTCATTCGCGGCATAGTCGGGAAAGTCCAATGACGTAAATAACAGACACGGAGAAGGACTTGGCGATAGCAGGAGGTTATTATGGCGGAAATAGATGGATATGCTCGGATACACCTGGAAGTTTGATCTCTTTATTTACTTGAGTCTAGCGGCCTACTTTCGGGAATTCGAGGGTATGCCAGGGTGATATTCCCGGGTAAGCTCGGCAAGCTCGGCAAGCGAGAATTTTACAGCTTGTTTGCCGGGACCTTATTGGAGATTTGATTTGAGAGAACTGAATATGGGGCCGCCGCTCAATTTCAATTTTTTGCCAACAACGACGGACCCTGATCGAATCGCTCTGTCGTCACATATAGAGAGACAAGGAGCTTCTGACAAAGCTCAGTACACATCCACTTTAGCTGCTTCATCCGAGATCTCAGCGTCCCCTCATACTTTGGTTGTTCTCCACAGTATTACCTATGAACAGTTTCACTACTATGTATCTTATAGTGACTTCTTACGATCGATCAAACTTGGCCAAGCTTCTACTTGCCCAAAAGCTCGTCGAACGGTGACCAGTCTGTATGCCTAGTCGGCAGTTTCGATAGAATTTACACCTAGTCGACCGAACAACATACATGGAGAGAAAAATATCTTTGAGCTCTTACCCCTTTGTTTCTAGAGGAAGATCTCCGGGCCTTCTGGGACTCTAAATTGAAGACTTGCAATGAATTTTCAGCGACGTTTCAGCAGGTTTCTCCTCCAAAGTCTTCTCAAATTTGTGTCCTGCGTGCAAACGGAAATTTCGGGAGAAACCCGTCGCAAAAATCTCGGATATCCCCAGAAAAAGGTTCCCCGAGATACCTTGTGCTGTCGCCAACATTTAAATTTTTGTAATTTGCTAATACTAGTCCATGTGAGTGAAGGGTGGTAAAAGTAGACAGCTGTTAGATTAATCATCTAAGATGTCATTGCCTTTGCTTCTCCAGAAGAAGATGCTATGTTAATACATGCTACTAAGTGTAATACTCTATACATGAATATAGTGCATTTGTGATAATCGGAGAGTATCAGTCACCGTCAATTTTAAAATTACATTCTAAGAATGATTGACGGATCGTCAATCTTGCCTGAACACGCACGCGCCCATTTAGAGTCTGTAGTTGTAGCCGAGTCCCAATCAACTCGTCCAAGCAAGTTATTATAGCGAAGACAACTGCGGTCAATGTGTGACTTATAACTTTACCCCGCAAAATGGAAATGGGTCGGCAATGCGGGGCTGCAAACGGATATTCATATGCCAAGCAAGTCGTAGGTCTTCTGAGAGCTCCTTATAAGGAATTAAGTTGTCACCTCACGAGAGGTAGAAATGAAATACCTCAGAAGTTCAGTTTATCTCGACATCAAGACCCGTTTAGGCCGGCACCATGGAAGAGGTTACAAAGCGCAGCAGTGCAATTGATATTAATTGGGTACACAGTACCCAAGACTCTCCAGATAGCCCGAATATGCATGCAATGAGTTCCAGGAACACCAGAACACCCCCCCTGCACGTAAATCTTGTTCCGGAACCATCTCAGGATCCTAACGATCCATTGGTAGGTGACTCGTTTTAATGATCGAAGTTCATTGAGAATCTAACTTTTTTTTAGAATTGGCTACCAATCGAGAAATATTCCAGCTATGCAACTATCTGTGTCTTCAGTTTCCTAGCCACTGCAAACGCCAGCAACTTTGGCGTGGCCATTATCCCCCTTGCTGAGTACTTTCACACCAGCACAACAACGGCGGGCTATCTCATCTGCTTCAATACTCTTATGCTCGGTGCGGGTAATCTGTTTTGGGTCCCTTTAATGCGTGTTATTGGCAAGCGTCCGGTGTATCTGATGGCGATAACGCTTCTGATGGTTTTCAATATATGGAGCTACCAAGCTCGCAGTCTTGGCAGCCTCTTTTGCGCGCGAGTCTTGTCTGGCTTTGCCGCCGCTGCGGGTGATGCGCCTGTACCGGCAGTCGTTGCAGATATGTTCTTTGCTCATGAACGAGGGTTTTCTATGATGTTGTTTCAGCTTGCCCTGAGCTCGGGATTCTTCATTGGGCCTCTTATCAATGCATTTATTGTCCAATATACCGGTGGCTGGCAATGGACCTGCGGATGGATCGCGGTCGCTGCAGCGGCAAATCTTCTTATCGCTCTCTTCACCGTGCGAGAGAGCAGTTATTGCCGCCGTGATATGAATGCCCATGCATCCTCCTTCCCGGCTAGAAAGGGAATGCTAGGCCATATGGCGCTATTTCACGGCGTCAATCAAGACTCGTCATTTGGTGAGTCTTTCATGAACATATTCACTCTTGCCATGTACCCACCTCTAGTTTGGGCGGGCATCACAGTTGGGGTTTTTGTTGGATGGTAGGTTTTCTTTTCCGGAAGAACCCTGAAAGCCTCAGATACTGACTCTGTCTTTGCCAGGAACATCGTGATACAGCTAGAATCGTCGGTCTTGTTCCTGAAGCCACCGTATCTATGGCAGATCCATTCCCTCGGATTGCTGGCTCTCTCTGGCCTGGTTGGCACCCTGGTCGCTATTTTCATTGGCGGCAAGCTTATCGACATGATCGCAAATCGAATGACGATAAGAAACAATGGTCACCGCGAGCCGGAATACCGGCTGCCTGCTATGATAATTCCGGCAATTTTAGGGCCCATGGGAATTCTGACATTTGGCTTATGCGCGGCATCCAAGACGCACTGGATTGGTCTCGCTATTGGGTATGGAATGCAAGGCTTTGGACTCACAGCAGTCAGCAATATCCTTGCGACGTACGCCGTGGACGCCTATCATGAGGTATGTAACCATTTAGGCGCTATCTCATACTCATGTTTACATTCTTCATCTTAGCTTGCCGGAGAAGCACTCGTGTTCTTTTTTATAATACGTGCCGTGATTGCATGTATCCTCTCACTTTTCACTTTTGATTGGATTGAAGCTGCAGGTACTGCAAATGTAACTTTTCGACTCTCCTGAGATATTCAATCGATGAAACCTGACTAATGACGAACAGGCATTTGGACAGATGGCAGCGATCCAATATTTTTTTGTCCTCTTCGCTATTTTGTTCTATGCCAAAGGAAAGCAAATTCGGAGATGGACAGCCACCTATGGCCCTTTGAAGAAGCTCTCTACAAACAACATGCTCACCACGACCGGCTCCTGATTTCCCGTTGGG
The DNA here is from genome assembly GCA_015844325.1 of Aspergillus nanangensis. Taxonomy (NCBI): domain Eukaryota; kingdom Fungi; phylum Ascomycota; class Eurotiomycetes; order Eurotiales; family Aspergillaceae; genus Aspergillus; species Aspergillus nanangensis. The sequence goes on along the minus strand of VCAU01000119.1, from coordinate 4,288 downwards.
GCTTTATCAATCCCTTGTGACCTGAAGTGCCCCTTTCTCCGATGTCCCCCTTGGAGGTTGGTGGGTACAGGGACAAACCACAGTCTATAGACCAGACAAAGCTAGGTTATTAACTCGAATATACGCCTTCCAGTCGAAGCAGTGACAGAAAGCATTATCAGCTGATTACATTGTGAGCGTAAGAATCCCACGTAGACCTTAATAAATTTCTCGATAGGTTCGTGGATAGGGCTACTCGAATCTCCAAAATCCCCTGCCAAGTGAAGATTGATGATTCGTTTTTGGTTTCTCTCGTAGATAGATTATAAGAGCTCTGAGGCTCCTATGGATTCCACAACTAATGTACAAACCGGGGGTTTATTACACATATTGAGATATGGAGTTGAAGAGGATTGACGAGAACAAGTTTTCGAGCTGAACGAAAATGCTCTATGCCACAAGAGTTGTTACTGACACGATGCTCGGAAAGCAGAGGGGCCACCTGTAGACATGGTATGAATGCATGAAAATTCAAAACCATTCCAAATTTCTCGGTCGAAATGAGACGAGATGCCGTGGACTTATATCGAAAGGTTCTTGCAGCCGAAGAGGACGGAACAGTAACCGTTGCCAGTATTGGGTTTTTTAAGAATACAAGTAAAATAATTCTTGCTCCTCTATTGGGTAGTGACTTAGTCCTGCTTTCTACGCTATGTCTAACAGTTACAACAGTTCTTTGGTCTTCTTAATTCTACTGCCGACTCCTATTCCGCCTTGAACGGGTCTGAACTCGTCCGCGCCAAGATCCATGAGCTTGTCCACAGCATTGAGATCTTATTAACGTTCTATAAATACATATATTCTTAATTTTTTGCTGTCCCCGCTATTTTAAAAAAAAGACCAGGCTGATTTCTTCTACTAACGCTAGCAGTTATAACTTCTAACGATTCTCTTCGGACCCTTTAACTATTTTATATACTATGAATAGCTTGGATGATCTTTTCCAGCATGCAAATCCGTATAGTTATAATCACATATTCTCAAACAATGGCTCGAATACATGGATCCTCGATGCAAGCCGAATAGACCAGCGTTGGCTAAAGCTAAAAGTCGAATAATATCACCGCAGGCGATCGACTGGACGAATTATTTTTGACTGCCGCTTTGAATGTCCACAAAAGAAATCTTACCTAACAGAAGTGAATCGCATTCCGCGCAATGCCGCTGGTCATGGATTCGATAACATATAGGGCTGGCAGTTCCGAGCAGGAAAGCTAGAACTCGGATTTCTAGTGAATATGGGGGTGCTTTATGTGTTGATTCGCGCTACTTGCGCTTTGAAGAGTCCATTGGAGAGTATATGGCGGTGAAAAAGGGGAACCCACGAGATAGCTTCGAGAATACATCTTTCGCCTTATCGACAGATATTAAACTATGTGCTGGATATCTAAGCACAGACAAACTTTATTGACACGCGAGCTAGAACAGAGTTCGAGCTGACGGCTTCGGCTTCGCGTTGGAATATGCTCGGGTTTTTACTACACGAGTAGATAAGAAATTGCCTATATCTGCGCTGCGATATAAAACAGGGAAGAGTTCGTGAATAGAATACCATTGGTACTGCTGGCCGTTTGATGACGGGGGTCAAACAGATCCTACGCCTCGGCTCATCTGTCGTGAAGCCGGTTCTCAACCTGCTCGACTTATCCTAGTGTATTTGGAATGGCTATTTTGACAACTCTGCCGGGAAAAGTTAAATCGAGAATGACCGGCACCAGCTTTAGTTCTGAAATGATAAAGCGAAGCACGTAAATGGTGTTCTCCTGCGGCGTTGTCATTAGCAGGCGCTGATAGTGGGTGTTTGAATCCTAAAGACGAAGCTAAGTAGAGTGGCTAAAGACCGTCACTACCAAGTCAGTTGATGCAGTCTATTTCTTGGGTCCTTATACTTACGAGTTCAAATTAGGTGTGTCAATGAAGCAGAATTCCGTTGCTTTTTCTTATACGCCTCATTTTGAGTCTCCATTTGACCGAAGCGCCTTTGTTTCATATTTATTATTCACTATAAGAGTAGAGAAGTGATTTGATACATATGAAACTGTTTTTTGCCTTCGTAGGCTCCACAATAATAGGAAAACGCGCCTCGTCAAGAAGACGCTATCAAAAGCGCACCGGCGCCGAGTCCAACAGGTCATCGAGGACGGCCCACAAGGCATGGGGCGACTAGCAAAATGGGCAAGGAATCGGGACGGGGCCTACGAGAAGGGGATCACTTCTGCCCTAAGAATCCAAGAACCCCAAAAACCTGAGGCTCTGGCCGACACAATGGAACAGAAAGCAGAAGCTTTCCGGACTGCCTTCTTCCCACAGCCCCACCAGCCGACTTATTCGACACGGAATCATTTCAATAGCCGCAAGAGATCGAGTTCCCATCAATCACGGCGCAAGAAATACAGGAAGCAGTGCGGGGAGCGAAGGGAGGGAAAGCACCGGGAGGGCAGGGAAAGCACCGGGAGGGCAGGGAAAGCACCGGGAGAAGACGGGATACCGAGTTCTCTCTGGCACAAGCTTATCGGAAATACCGGAGTTACCGGAGCTTGGGTCGTAATGCTGCTGTTCTCGCTTTGATCTTTACTCGAATTTTCGTCGAGAAAAAAATTCGCCCTATCCATAGAGTTATTAATGTAATATTTGGAGTCTCTCTTTCTTGTTACTGTATCAGATTTACTACTATCTTCAACCCAAGATGGCGTGCAGCGGGTGTTTCAGCGGTACTGTCAATTCAGACACGCCCACGGGTACCGTGGCCACGATACATGGACTTCCCACTTATGTCGCTCGACCAAAGGGCCCGGCCCAAGGGATCGTCGTTTATATTCCCGATCTCTTTGGATGGGAACTCCCCAACGCTCGATTGTTGGCTGATAAATATGCATCAAAAAGTGGTTTTACAGTATATCTGCCTGACTTCATGAACGGTGAATCAGTCTATCTTCATTTTTTGAGAGTTCTCAACTTACATCTTTAGGCCATGCGGCTTCACTATCGACTTTGCACGCAATGGAGTCTCTTTTGGCCCCAGCCTCTCTAGTGACAACACTGGTGCGTAAACCAATATGGTTTGCCCAGATAATTAGGGCTGCAGTCCCCTTCTTTATCATGAATCGGCAGAGTGTGATTCAACCCCGGATCAAAACCTTTCACGCAGCTTTGCGTGCAGATTCAGCAACAAATTTCATGAAAATCGGATCTGCGGGATTTTGCTGGGGTGGTTTCCACACTGTTCACCTCTGTCAAGATGATCAACCTCTTATAGATGTTGGATTTGTTGCTCACCCTAGTGGGTTGAGGATACCACGAGACTTGGAGGCAGTTAAAGTCCCTCTATCAGTTGCTGTTGGGGATGTTGATATGATGATGAGAGTGGACCATGTGCGAGAGGCTAAATCGGTTCTGGAGAAAAATGGTGACAATAGAAACGAGGTAATAATCTATCCGGGCGCAAAACATGGTTTTGCTGTTCGGGCGAATCCCGATGTCCCCGGGCAAATGGAGAGCGCATTTGCAGCTGAGGAACAGGCCAGAGAATGGTTTGAGAAGTGGCTCGGTAGATCTTCCGAGTGTTCTCGACATTCTACCCAGACTTGAAAGGGCCTGCCTCAATCAATGCGTCGGTATTGCAAAGCGCATTGGAAATGCATCAATTTATAATATTGCTTGTTGACTCCTATAATGGAGCTTTGAAATGCTTGTTAAGTATTCACTTAATTTCACCTCTTCACTTCACTTTCAATTAAAATGATCGGTCTTTTCCATATTATTCTTAGCTGTAGAGCTGTCTTTGTTTGTCAAGAGTTTCTTTCTTTGGTGTGATTGTCTCTAATTTCAGCTCCGTACTAACCCGCGGCTTACCGAGGCACAGTCTTTGCCTCTATTTTCACCTCAATGAAACATCCTGGTGTAAAAGCAGATTGGAGAATATATAAATCAATATTATACTGTTCTTATTAAATTTATCTTTTTCTATTAACATCACAGCTTGTTGATATCCTATACTATCTACAATATAATATTTGAAGCTTACCATGTCTTCTATTCCCCGGAACACAGTTAAGCTCACCCAAAGGATTAAAAACCTTATTTTGCGCTATCTTACTCTCGGCCTCGTCGAACTACCAGACAACCATAGGCCGTTCTCCGCCTAGACTTAGAGCCTCAACAACATCAGATGAACTTGAAAGTTTCCCCAGACATAGGAAATGTGCTTCCTAATCCAAATATTTAATTAGAAAATTTATTACTCTTCTAG
>VCAU01000118.1:0-92987 GCA_015844325.1 Aspergillus nanangensis | reverse complement strand
TAGAACTAGAACTAGTTAGCGACGCCCAGGGCTTACCCCCTGGCGGCCTTTGCCCCAGTAGGGGACGGCGGGACACGTGCTTAGGCGGTGAACCGCGGCCGTAAAATATAACCAAACCAAACCAAACCAAACAACAAGCAACATCAACAACATCAACGTTATCAACACCAACCCCACGATGGACTCCCCCCCCCCTTGGAGATCGTCCTTCCCCCTTCCCCTCCAGATGTCATCGAGTCGGAAATCCTCCAGTTACGCGACGAATTAGCCCGCATCCGCAAAGAACGCTCCCTCGTCCAGCTGCGACGTGAGGTCGACCGCGAGAGAAGTTTGCTTGAAATTGACAAACAACGCCAAGATTGCTCTCTTCCTAATCGCTGGACGCAGACGAATCACCATGGTGTCAAGCGATCTCGCTCCGAATCGGTCGATCTGCTGCAAGACAACACAATCGCCCCAATACCTCCCCCCCTGCCCAATTGGAGCAAGTATGACGGCGCCGATCGCGCCGACTTCCTCCAGACCATTGGTATGCTGGAGAATCATTTTGAGATGTTCGAACAATACTACATACACGACGTGCGCAGAATTGCAAGGGCCCAGCAGCATGTTTCGGACCGCTTGTGCCAGGCGTGGGAAGAACATGTGGACAAAACAGACATCCTTCCTACCTGGATCGACTTTCGCACCTATCTTTACAGCCAGGCCAAGTCGCGTGCGGCCCCGGCGATCATCGAGCGTCAATGGGAGCGCGCCACCCAGAAAGCCAACCAGAGTGTCACGTCGTTTTGGAACTATCTCAAAGCCCTAGAACGCCATCTGCCTCGGCTGCTGGGCCCTGAAGAATTCGATGATAAATTCATGAATGGACTCCTCCCGGACGTCCATGCAGCGGCGGTTGACCGTCCACTGCTACGGGCCGAGTACTACTTCGACAAGGAAATTGAAATGGCACATATTCAGCAATTGGAGTTGGACATCCCAGCCCGACAAAATGCCATCAGTCGGTCATCCCGGGGCTCCAGAAAGAGACGCCGGCGGCACTGAGTGCCACCCTGGCGATGCATCCGATTGCGGGGGTGTTTGGTGGATGGATCCAGATGGACAGCTGTTCTGCATCGTTCAGTGTCAGCAAGCAGCCAAACCTATGAATTGAAATTTGGCTCCCCGCGAACTGACGTCATGTTCCTATCACTTCCGAGAATATCGACCCCGCGTGTTGTTCCTCAAGCCTTCACGGAAAGAATTGCCCTCTACGGTAAAATTCGTCATCAGGAACCATTCCATGCACAACATTGCAAGGACTGTCCCCTGGTAAGGCCTCGCTGGCCATTTTCGGTTAATTGTAGTAGACCACTGATGTGGAACCCCATGGTTTCGGGGGCCGGAGGAGATGCGGGGGATCCTTGCAGAGATTGGGCTTGTGCCCGGGGTTTTCCCACGAATCCGGAGGCTTCATGCCTGCTGCTGGCACCATTGCCCCCACCTGTATTTGAGGGGGAATGAAGGGGAGCCAGCAAGAGAATACATTCTCACCCTTGTTTTCATCCTCTTCCATAGAATGCCCTGCCAAACGCTGACCTTGGAAAACGACGTGCTGTGCGTCAGTGTCTTCATCGATGAGGATGGCGCCACGTTTCTGCAGGCAGTAAATCCCTGCGGAACTCCTTCCAAACCATCTGTGTCCAAGTTTTTCACCAACCATTATACACCACTCGTTGAGCTCCGGCTGGCTGGAGAAGGAACAGCAAAACACAAGACTTCCAAGTCCCTTATTGGAGGCTATGTTGGGACTCGTCTGAAATATCAGTCTCATAGTGTGGAAGTTGATGCTGGGGACAGAAGCAGAACTCTCAACATCTCGCTCGCCGATGACAACGGCGCCGCCAACCTTACCGTGATCTCTCACCTGACGGTCTACGATACAATCCCCGTCCTCCGAGCCACGGCCACGGTTCAAAATGATAGTGATCAGGAGGTTGTTGTGACCCAGCTGAGTTCCCTGGTGCTGGGAGGGCTGAGTGTCGGTTCCCCCCAATGGTGGACCGGCTACACTCTTTCCGTTCCGAATAACTCCTGGTTTCGAGAAGCCCAATGGATCGACCGTGATTTACCGAGTCTTGGGATAGACGACTATGGGGTCTACGGACGTCCCGAGAACCACTACGGTTCTCTAGCCCACTTTGGTGTCTCCAATAGAGGATCTTTCTCAACAGAAGGTCACCTTCCCATGGGGGCACTGAAACGACGGGACAACACTGAAACTTGGCTATGGCAGGTCGAAAGCAGTGGCTCCTGGCGTTGGGAGATCGGAGATTGGAAAGACAACATCTACCTGGCTGCAGGTGGGCCGGTTGAATGCGATCACGACTGGAGGCAACGGCTCATTCCGGGCCAGAAGTTTACGACCGTGCCTGTCGCACTCTGTCATGTTCTCGCTCCGTACGATGCTGCATTTGCCGCTATGACCCAGTACCGGCGACGGATAAGACGGAAGCACCGCGACACCGAGCGGTTGCCCATTATCTTCAACGATTATATGAATTGCCTGATGGGCGATCCCACGGACGAGAAAATTCTCGCTCTCCTCGATCCGGTAGTGCGAAGTGGAGCTGAATACTTCGTCATCGACGCCGGGTGGTACGCTGATGATGCCGGATGGTGGGATGATGTTGGGCTGTGGGAACCTTCCAAGAAAAGATTCCCCATGGGGTTTGAACCTCTCCTATCACGCATCAAAGATGCAGGACTCATACCAGGTCTCTGGATAGAGCCTGAGGTGATCGGCGTGCGAAGTGTTGTTGCAAACCAATTGCCCCATGACGCGTTTTTTCAGCGAGATGGGCAACGGATCGTGGAGAAAGGGCGATATCAGCTCGACTACCGGCATCCGGCCGTCCGTGATCGTATGCACAACATCATTCACCGGTTGATAACGGAATACGGGGTTGGGTATTTCAAATTCGACTACAACATTGAGGTCACGCAAGGAACCGATATCGCCTGCTCGAGTCCTGGAGCCGCCCATCTGGATCACAATCAAGCGTATCTGAGCTGGGTTAGCGAGCTCCTCGATCGATTTCCCGATCTGGTCATTGAAAATTGCTCCAGTGGAGCCCAGCGTATGGACTATGCGATGCTTGCGGTGCATACCCTACAGTCGACCAGCGACCAGCAGGATCCCGACCGCTATGCAGCCATCGCCGCTGCTATTCCGACTGCGGTGATCCCCGAGCAGGGAGCGACCTGGGCATATCCCCAACCTGGTTGGAGCGACGAGTTGAATGCCTTGACAGTTACCAATAGTCTCCTTGGCCGCATACACCTCAGCGGCCGATTGGACGGGTTGACTCCTCATCAATTTGATCTGGTGAAACATGGCATGGATGTATACCGGTCCCTTCGCACTGACCTGCCCAACGCGGTGGCCTTTTGGCCTCTTGGACTTCCTCAATGGCATGATGAGTGGCTTGCGCTGGGAATGACCGTACAGCAAGGGCGCTGTTGTTATCTTTCCGTTTGGAGACGTGGTGGTCCTGACTCAAAGTCGCTGCCAATCCCCGCACTCCAGGGCTGTCAAGTACGGTGCGAGTTGCTCTATCCATCTCAGTTTGCAGCGGAGACGAAATGGAGGGCCTCGGAAGGGGCGCTGGCTGTTCAGCTGCCGTCACAAATATGTGCCCGTCTTTTCAAACTTACTGTCGAGCTGTAGTAGCCCAACATGATTGCATGTTTTCATTCTTGGAAATCAGCCTGCCAAACCAACAAGGCGCCTGGTGACTTTCTTCTTATCCTAGCCATGCAAGGTGCTGCGGCGGCTCTCAACTCCCTTGCAGCCATTTAACCCTGACATGATCCAATCATTCTTGAAGGCCTCCTGGTTGCGCGCTCGATTTGCAATTCGAGTGTGAAAAACACTTATACTTTAGATGCAACTCTGAATACCGAAAAGGAAACCACGATAAGATATAAGAATTAATAGAAAGATAATAAAAACTCCTAGCCATGGGACCGACATCGTATCATGTTCGCCTTTTCCATACCACCCACTGGCACAGGTCAGAATCCAAGGACTTCAAATGTACCCAATAGAGCGCCACATTTCACATCGAGATAGGCGACCACCCCCTTGCTCTCTCTCATGTTTGCAAACCCCTTTATTCTTCCGCATCCTTGGTATTTCATGCCCTTGGGCTTTGCTACTCCATCCAAGCTATCCATATCTCCGGTACTATTCACGATGGCAGGGGAATACTCGGCGCCCCTTTCGACTACGCTCAGCCGAACAGGCCATGACACTGCAGAGGTCGAAAACGATGAACTCTGCTGGGAAGCACGGGCACAGGAGGCCAAGGACGCGAATTTTGCCGAACATAACATGACGGTGGCCGAGGCAATGCGCTCGTACCCTTGGGCTGTCGTCTGGTCGGTGACGATCTCAATGTCGATCATCATGGAGGGCTACGGCACTAGTCTCATCGGAAGCTTTTATGGATATCCGGCGTTTCGGCGGCAATTTGGCCAATCTTATCCTGACCACCACGATAACCAGGTCCCTCAAGCGTGGCAGTCAGCGCTAGGTGTAGGGAGCAGCGCAGGCTGTATCGTCGGAGCTTTCCTCAATGGCTACCTCATAAAACCATTAGGTTTCAAGAAGGTCTTTATGGGCGCTTTGGTGTCCATGTGCGCGTTCATCTTTGTATCATTCTTTGGCAGGACCCTGGGGGCGCAGGTTGCTGGTCAGGTTCTTTGCGGGTCAGTCAGCTAGCCACCTTTCACGAAGTCGCACTTGAATTGACCTAGAACATTCGATCAATAGCATACCGTGGGGGATTTTTGCAACCATCGGCCCCGCGTACTCATCAGAACTAGTGCCGCTGGCTCTCCGGCCGTACCTAACCGCCTATACAAACATGTGCTTTGCAATCGGCCAACTCATCAGTGCCGGGGTCCTTCAAAGCCTGATCGGTCGACCAGGCCAGTGGTCCTATCGCATTCCTTTGGCTGTGCAGTGGGTTTGGCCCCTACCGCTATTTTGCATCAGCTTCTTTATGCCGGAGTCTCCCTGGTGGCAAGTACGACAGGGGAAATACGATGCCGCCCAGGAAACCATGCAGGGGTTGATGTCCACCAAACAACACCTGGTTGCTCAGCGCGCGGTAGCGATGATGATCCATACCGATCGAATTGAGTCGGAGCTCGAAACCGGCACCTCCTATTGGGACTGTTTCAAGGGAAGTAATTTGCGGCGCACTGAGATCGCCTGTATGTCTTTTGCTGGCCAAGTTCTGGCCGGTAGTCAGTTTGCCTTTTCGGGGACCTATTTCTTTGAGCAGGCCGGGATGAGCCCTCCAAACGCTTACAAGCTAGGACTAGGTGGTACGGGGATTGCATTATCCGGTACTATTCTCTCCTGGTTTCTGATGAGCGCCCTTGGCCGTCGATCCGTGTACTTGGGGGGGATGGCCCTCATGGCTCTGTACCTGCTAATCATTGGGCTGCTGACACTTGGTCATAGCAACCGCAGTGTCGTTTGGGCCCAGTCCGGACTTTGTATCCTCTGGCTGTTAACTTTCTCGCTCAGTGTAGCCCCATTGGGCTGGACCATTCCCGCCGAAGTCTCATCCACCCGGCTCCGCTCCAAGACGATCTGCCTCGCCCGAAATACTTACTATATTGTGGTGATGGTGGCGAATACCCTCGAACCATACATGATGAATCCTGCAGCATGGAACTGGAAAGGCAACACGGGCTTCTTTTGGTTCGGCTCCGCCCTTTTGACATTTATTTGGGGGTTTTTTCGACTCGCGGATACTAAAGGACGTACCTTTGACGAGCTTGATATGATGTTTGCAGCCCAAGTGCCCACCAGAGAGTTCGGGAGTTTCCTCATTGGTCCCTCAGAGAGTCTCACCACCAACAACCATGCCAGTCTCTCCCCGACAGAGATCGCGCCATGCAGGAAGGACTCGAGTCATTCGAGTTGTAGAGTGTCGGCAGCATAAGCTTTTCGAAAGATCCAGTTTCCGGTGCAGATATGTTTGAGAGATAGATGAGATGGATATGGCATAAGTCACAATCGTGATAACTGTGGATTTACTCTCCTCGTAAGGAATTCAGATCGGCACAACTCCCAAGGGTACATCATCGCTAGAGATGGAAATCTTTGCTTGGTGCAGAGCGGCCAGCTGGTGTAGATGCTCATCTTGGAACATCGGAATAAACTCTTAAATTATGCTTAATCGAAACGACTGCTTAGCATCACGCCGAGAAAACTATGTACAACCAATTCAACCACGCCCACATGGCTAATATTCCCCACAATTTCCCACAGTGAAATGTGGGGGGTGTGGATGATTTTCCCACAGTCAGCCGTCATCTTCCCACCAGAAACGTACACACTATGAAGGTATTCGACTAGTCAAACAACGGAGGTCTGAAATAAGCTCGCCCTTATCTGATGGTCCGACATGAGCCCTAATCCTACTCACCAATAACCAGGCTACCCTAGCAGCGACGTACGTATGCTGAAGAAACTGTAGTCTTGGTTTATTGGGCGGGATCAGACCGAGGCCCACTTTTCAACGCGTGTCGCAGTAAACATCCCAGGGGAAAAAAGACTATCAATCTAGAGGCAAATGGGACCCAAAGGCTTATGAGCGAAGCCAAGATAAGATCTCCGAGATGAGCCTCGGAGTTAACAGAGATGGTACGTAAACACAACATTACAGCAGATCAAGAAAGATACAATGGTCAATGAACTAACTACTAGGGAATCTTGTGCCATAGTATATCTAAAGGGGATCAAACAGTTCTATCGAATGACAAGCTCTTCAAACCATACATACTGACAGCACTGCTTGAATACGCAACATGTCAGAAAAGACATGGCGTATAGAGCGCTGCATTGAGATCTGAAATGCCACGCAAAGGGTGACGTTGTGTACTGGGATCACTGGCCCACTGCTCAGATAAACCCGATACATCCAACACCAGAGAGCTCGGAGTTAGCTGGAATGCCTTTTTAAATAATGCCTGGTGGCCCAGGGGGTAAATTTGTAGTCAATATTCATTCGCTCGTTCCGTCCATACGTCCATCCATTCATCTTTCATCCGTCTGCCATCGTGAGCATCTGTGGTACACCAGAATCTCGCTGGCCCCGTGTCAATTTCTGGCTATGCTAAATATGCACCGGTATTCCTACACTGCGCTCGCCGCCCTAGTAGCTGCGGCAGCGCAGGCCAAATCACTCGCAGATATATGTACTGTGGCCAATGTCCAGGCCGCCCTGCCTGCCAATGGCACTCTGCTTGGAATCAACCTAATCCCGGCGGCCGTGACTGCGAACTCGATCTACAATGCGACAACTGGTGGAGGGATGCCTATGAGTACGGCCAGCTCGAGTTCTACCACATACGATTACTGCAATGTGACTGTAACCTATACCCATAGTGGCCGGGGGGACGAAGTAGTCGTCAAATATGCCTTCCCCAGCCCTTCTCGCTTCCAGAACCGATTCTATGTTGCCGGCGGAGGAGGATTCTCCTTGTCTAGCGATGCCACGGGAGGACTCGCCTATGATGCTGCTGGAGGTGCCACCAGTGCAGGTTACGATGCATTTTCCAACAGCTATGACCAAGTCGCTCTGTATGGCAATGGATCCATCAACTGGGATGCCACGTACATGTTCTCCTATCAGGCCCTGGGGGAGATGACGAAGATCGCCAAGCCGCTTACTCGAGCCTTCTATGGCCTCGACGACGATGCCAAGATCTATACATACTACGAGGGTTGTTCGGACGGAGGACGAGAGGGCATGAGCCAGGTCCAGCGCTGGGGCGAAGAGTATGACGGGGTCATTGCGGGTGCTCCAGCCTTCCGCTTTGCCCAACAGCAAGTTCACCATGTGTTCTCATCAGCCGTCGAGCAGACGCTAGACTACTATCCACTGCCGTGTGAGTTGGCCAAGATCGTCAATGCCACAATTGCGGCGTGTGATCCGCTCGATGGTAGAACCGATGGCGTGGTATCTCGAACTGATCTGTGCAAGCTCAACTTCAACCTCAATTCGATCATTGGCGAGCCGTATTACTGTGCCGCAGAGAACTCTACCTCTCTTGGCTTTGCGTTTAGCAAACGTGGCATAGCTCAACGTCAAGCCCAAGGTAGCAGCACTAGTTACCAACCCGAGCAAAACGGGACAGTCGCCGCAGAAGGTGTTGCTGTCGCCCAGGCCATTTATAATGGTCTCCACAATTCTAAGGGCCAGCGAGCATACCTGTCGTGGCAGGTGGCTTCCGAGCTGAGCGATGCTACTACTGAGTATAACTCGGATAGCGACTCCTGGGAGCTGAGTATTCCCTCCACGGGTGGGGAATACGTCACAAAGTTCGTACAGCTGCTTGATCTCGACAATCTCTCAGACCTCAACAACGTCACGTATGACACCTTGGTGGACTGGATGAACACAGGAATGATCAGATACATGGATAGCCTCCAGACGACCGTTCCGGACTTGACGCCTTTCCAATCATCTGGGGGAAAGTTACTCCATTACCACGGTGAATCAGACCCCAGCATCCCCGCAGCGTCGTCGGTGCACTACTGGCAAGCTGTCCGCTCAGTCATGTACGGCCACCTGTCCCCTAAAGAAAGCCGGGATGCCCTGGAAGACTGGTATCAGTTTTACTTGGTTCCGGGCGCAGCTCACTGCGGAGCGAACTCCCTGCAACCGGGTCCATATCCTCAAAACAACATGGAGACCATGATCGGTTGGGTAGAGAATGGGACGAAACCATCCCGCCTGAATGCTACTGTTTCCTCTGGTGCTTACGGTGGTGAGACTCAGATGCTTTGCCAATGGCCGACTCGTCCTCTCTGGCGCAGCAACAGCTCTGACTTTGACTGTGTTGATGATGACAAGTCCATCGACAGCTGGACATATGAATTTCCTGCCTTCAAGCTTCCTGTCTACTGAGCTGTTAGAGGGTGATTTTCTGGGAGGTGTGTCCTTCGAAGAATGGTGAGAATATAGTCACATATGGTTCCTTTCTTGATTGATTGGATTTTAAATTAGAGACAAAACATACCCAATAAAATCGCATGGATTGATGGCATGCTCGTGCTCGGTCCGCCAAAGGATGTCAAACCTCCCCAATAATAATCAACCGCAATTGGAGGCTAAACCTGATGCACGATGGACGGCCTTGGGAGTTCTTGGCTCTTCCGCCTGAGTTTCCACCTAAAGGAACCCCCATTCGCTGGTTTCCCAGTTCCTGCATTTCTTTTCATGGACCGTCGCCGATAATTGTTTCCTGCAAATTGGTTACTCAGACAAAACCTTCCAGAAAATGGGTAGATTTTAGATTCAAAGGCAGGTCAAAACACAATGAAATACTCAAGGCTCTCCCTAGTGGTATGGGGTCTACCGCTCGGTATGGATATCATCCTACTAACTAACCTTGAAGCCTTTGTATTCCCACTGATCTCCATCTCTTAGGTATCTTGGCTCGAGACTGCCAAACGAGTGAGCCCACCTTGCGAGTTTCCAGCCCGGACGAGCTCGATGTCTTTCAAGATGGCTGTGACACCATCACGGGTAACATCTCGATTGAACCAGGTTATTCGGGTGACTTTATCGTGAATGGTGTTACCGATTTCATGGGAACTATTTTCATGGACGAAGATACGCCGGCCAAGAACCTGGGTGCTTTTGAGATGCTTGATTTGACGCACATCAATATGCTCACGCTGCATCAGGTCGCTAGCGTGCGTCTGCCAAAGCTCGAGCGCGGTGGTGATCTCCTCTTTGTACAGTCGAGGGCTGATGCGGATGTGGACCTGGGATCCTTGGTGGGCGTTGATAATTTATGGCTGCGAGGAGGCTGGAATAGGTAAATCCAAGCTTGTGCTATTACTTGATATATCTTGGGGGGGGGTTAGGGTTTACTAAACAGTTCTTTCATCACAGGACCATCCTTTCCTCATTACAAACGGTCAACAACCAAATCGAGTTCTGTAGCGCGCCCACCTGTGGTATCTTTCCAGATGAAACAACACCGGCGATGCTGGTTGACCTCCCAGTATTAGAGTCTACAGACCAATTGACTGTGGAGGGGACTGTGACAAGGTTTGTTTCTTTTGGCCCTTCGCCAGCGAGCGACATTAGACGTCCCATCATACTAAGGACATCCTTGCAGTATATCCGTGCCTCACCTCAAGGTGGCAGGAGAAACGGAAGCGGATATGCCATACTCACAAGGCCTTCGGATTAACGTGCAAGGGGAACCAATAGACGTGGATTTCCCCGAAGTTCACACCCTGGGCCCCATGCTCGAAGTGTATGGCCAGGTGTCCAAGTAAGATCATCTCTCTCCATCCAGGTATACCGTTGCATTCTAACCCTCCCTCGCAGGATAAGCCTGGGTGCATTGGGCAACACTTCAACTGGACTCAACTTCAACACTGATTTCCCTATCGACATTTACTCGACTCTCCAGACGGCTAAATATGCCTATCTCTGGGGCGAAATTCGAAGGTTGGTGAATTTTATGTCTCTGCTCAATGTACCCTGGAGCTTGACTTGCATGAGGGGATTCCCCCTCCCGGGAACCATGGCTAAAAACATGACCTAGCATCTACCTCCCCAATTATATTCATATCCCCACGGTGTCTATTGCCTACGATATCAAGCCCTGCAACGATACTCTCGTTAAGCTGTGGGCGGAAGTCCCCAACTTCAATGGCAGTGATGAGGAGTATAGGTGCCTCCCGGAAGATGTTCCGGATGACGACAACGAAACTGATGGTGATGGTGATGATGATGGTGATGATGGTGATGATGGTGATGATGATGGTGATGATGATGGTGATGATGGTGATGATGGTGATGATGGTGATAATGGTGATAATGGTGATGGTGGTGATGGTAGTGATGGTAGTGATGGTAGTGATGGTAGTGATGGTGGTGATGGTGGTGATGGTGGTGATGATGGTGAAAATAGTGGTAGCAACACCAGTGATGAGAGTGATACAACTCCTGATGAAGACGGTAACACGACTAATGAGGAGAATACCAGCACCAACAACCAAGGGACTACCAACGGTGACGACGTGGCGGATGAATCTGCTAACAACCCTATCTTTCAGGGCACAGCCTTTCGAGCCCTACCTCATGCCGATAAGATCGCATTAATGGTAGTGGCTGGCGCCACCTGGAACTACGGTTTATAGAGACATGCATCTTGGGATGTGGAAACCTGACCTTGAAGTACTAGAAGAAGTGCGTATTTTCAAGTGGTGTATATTGTGATCAATGTCATTAGCTGGCGATTAATTAAGGGATCCGATGTTTCCCAGCTTCTATTTTCGATGTCTTTCTCGTTAGACCAGAGATCATATCATTCATACACAACAGCCGTCCCAAAACTTGGCAATTGCGGCCCAATACCTGCTTGGATCTTGTCTCATATGTGCTACATGACCCGAGTCGGGGAACTTCTCCAACAAGATCTGTTTGTACCCTTTCTCCTTCGCTTCACGGGCATGCTGCTCGACATCTTTGTCATGAATCAACGGGTCTGCCTTGGAGTAGATGTACAATCTCGCGCTATCCACAGGAATGTTGGTCGGCGAGTTGATCACCCTGCGGCCACGTTGGGGCATTGATTCGCGTCCAAGTAATATCGGCAATCCCATCAACACCGTCACAATCATGCCCGCCACCAGCTTGGCCAAGAATTTCGGTAGAAACGCAAAACCCAGCGCAACTCCCGACGTCCAGCGGGGGAATTCCCGGAAAAAGGACGTGCCTCCCGGGGTGGAATCGAGGATCAGAGCCTTGATCGGTAATGGGCCTGGTTTTTGCATGGCGGAGCGTTGCATCGCATGCCAAATGGCCGATACAGCTTCGAGGTTCAGGCCGCCACTGTTGGAGAAGGCGTGCATTAGGATGTTGGGCTGTATGCTGTCGTTCCCGGACATCGGAGTGTCAACGGAAGATGAAGGCCCCCGGGTTAGTTCGGCTTTGTTGTTGTACAGCTCCTTCGTCACCATCTCCTTGACAAATGACTTGGCCGTTTCTTGTCCCCCGAAAAAGGTGCTCATAGTCCTGGCCATGACGATAATGATCTTTGCCGAGGGGTACAGTTCGTGGTATCCCATGAAGTACTTCTCGACCAGTCGAGGCGGCGCATCTGCCCATGTGAAGAGCACGATTTTGGTAGGCGTGGATTTGGTTGTCTGCTTGTCATTGTGTGCCGGGGGGTCGTAGACATAAATGTGCTCGGAGAATTTGCGTAATGATGAGAGAGTTGCCATGATCGCAGAGAGAATGAGCTGGCGGACGGTTTGTTGAAAGAAGGACAATTCTAGGCCTAGGCTTTGTTGGATATAAATCAATATAAATATATGATTAGGGCTTGTGGCTCAACGGCCATCTTCCCCTTTAGGAAATTTCCTAATCGGGGCATATCGCCGCACATCCTTCATAAATAGTAATTATCAAGAAGAATAATAATAATATAACTAACGGTAAAAAGAGTTTCATGATTCATAATTAATTACGAGCTATTATTAAATAATGATGAAGATAGAATCATCAACCAGGACGACCCAAGAAATCCAAGCATCGCATCTTAATCGTCTTGCCATCAATTCCCACCCCGTCCCATTCTAACATAGGAGACACCCGGAGAGCATAGAGAATGCCCGATACCAGCCAGAGTGTTTCTCGTTGATTGCGTTGGGGGAGTCCCTTGCCGCCGCCCAGAAGCCAGGAGACATTAAGGGCGCTGGTCAATGCTTCGCGCTCTCCTAATGCTCGTAAGGAGCTCTCTAGGTCCTCAATGCAGGGTTGAGGAACCGATGGTCGGTCAGCAGCGCTGGAATCGAGAAAAGCCGAACAAAGGACTAGCATGCTCCCCAATTGCACTAGGGCTTCTGACACATCGCCGTAGATATTCGAGGCAACCGACCCGGGGTCTTTGGCCAGCGAGCGCCACAGCAATGTACCCGGGGGGATTCGCGGGACGATACTAGGCGTGAGTCGAGGGTCACTTGTGTCGATAGTGGTCGCTGTAGATGATGCTGCGATACGGTCGATCAGATGAAACAGGGACTGTGTGAAGAAATCCAAGTCCACAGTATCCCAGATCACACTGTCCGGGGTCGAGTGAGCGCATTCAAATGTGATTGTCAGGTGGTGAAGATTCGGATTGCGAATTGTCGTCGCCAGAGCAGGAATCGAGTCTTCACTTGCTCGGAACCCAGGTAGATGACTTCGTAGCAGACGCCGACATGCTACAAAATGGGAATAGACGCCGTCGCGGGCAAAGCGGTAGTCGAGTTGCAGTAGTCGCAGAACAATGGTGAAACTGATTTCCCAGTCCGGGATCGTGTTCGTCAATCGGTTCTCAGGGCCAGTATCTGTATGCCAGGCGAGCAGACGCAGGAGTTCCGTTCGCGCGAATCCAATGGCCTCTCCGCGGTAGGTCAGCGCGGTCAGTTGCAACTTTCGCCTCTCCTCCACGGTCGTCCAGATGTGAAGGTCAATGCAATGGAACGCCACGTTGGCGCGAAATATGGAGGCTAGCGCTGCTGTCCCATGCGACAGGTGGTACGTCAAGTGTGTTGGGCCTGGGCACATGGCCGGACTGACCCCCCATGTGCTGGCCATGCTAGCATAGATCTGGGTGGAGACCAGTTGCTCCACCGTAGAAATCCCCTGCAAGAAGGGAGGCTCTCCAATGACAATAGGGATACTAGTCTGGATGACTGGATGACGGTGGTGCTGCTGGAGCTCCTTTTGGCTTCGAATCCGGGATCGGATTCCCCGGTGGGCGAGATGTGCGCGTGCCTTTTTCTTTTCGGCGGGACATCGTTCACTGACAAAGAACAGGTCCTCCCCATATGGCTGATGGGTAGATTTCACCATGTTTTCCGGTTCGTAACGGCTGATGTATCCCCAGAGAGTCCATGAATTCTGTCGCAATCTCCCGAAGGGACTCGGGCTAGTGTTGCATGTGGTGTGGGTCGTGTGGGTCAGAATTTTTATTTTTTGTTGATTTATTTATTTATTTTTATTCTGATTATTTAGAATAGCCGAAAGAAGAGACCCACATCTAAGAAATCAGAAAATAGGGACAACGATAATCATAATATCAAAAACGTGGTTATTATTCTTGGACAATGTACTATTATCTCTCTCAACTTAGGGTTATTCGAGTCATCAGAGTGCATCTAACTCTCACCACATACCATTAGAGATAGTAATGATACTAATGGCATCAGGCAGAATATTTTATCCTGGCAGATATATATTTTGATCCATTTTTTCCACACATGATAGTACCACGTATGGACAGTTGCCATTGTCCATGTCCATGTCGTGATCCAACAGAAAATAAACAAAAGCACCACGAAGCTTTGATAACTCCGTAGAAGACATCCTATAATGCACAACATATGGAACCACATCCTCGGGGATATTCCATGCTGGTCTGTGAGAGCCTCACGGATAAATTCGGCAGAGAGGATATTCACAACAATTACTAGATATGTAGCCAACCGGTTTCCCCCTGATTCGGCCCCAAACTTGATAGTCGAACATGATTTGCGGATGGTGGCAGATCAGCAATGGTTTCTCTCCCATTCATGCAAGCCCTAGTGGTCTAGTGACGACTTCGCGCCGTCGATGAATGAGGCTGAGAAGCAGCTAGAAATTCCAGAGAATCCTCCCATAGACAACCACCACCATAATCCTAGCCATGTGCGATATATTCCTAATAATGCCTGTTGCCCGAGTAATACCCATATAATGGGGAAATACCGAAGGTTGCCTTGTTGTTACTTTTTTTTTTATTCTCATTGTTTCGATATATTAATCTTAATGCCCATGGCGTCTGGACGCGGGCAATCATGATATGAATTCAGATACGGTAGGTATACCTGGGAGTGGTTGTCTAACTGAAAGACTCCCCAGGAAACTGGATTTGATGCTCAGGCCTCATACTTTTTTGCACGAGGTTTGTGAGCGACCTAAAAAATACCATGACCTCTGAAGACTTCTCATGGTGTATCAAAAGCCCTAATGCAATATTCATCCACCGTGCCGTTTATCTCCCCAGAGTCATTAGACGATCCACCGGCAACAGGATAGCTCTTTCTATCCTTCCCGATATCCCAGCAGCTATAAACCAACCCATCCATTCGCGGACGCTCACATTGAATCAGTTACTCTCCGGCTCTCCCTTCTGGTCGTCTTTCTCATCAGACTCATCAGAGGAGCCGAGTCGAGAAAACCAAAACCAGGACAATCGGCCGCCAAAATATTTTTGGTCAACCCACTGGACCAAGCCATAAAACAGCCATCCCCATCCCCACAGGGACACGCCCATCACACTCGCCACCAACAGCACAGGCCCCAGGATCAGAAGCGACAGGACCAGCCAGAGCAAGATAGCGACGGCGGCAAACAGAAAGACACCGGCGAAGAACACCAGGAGCGGCACCCCGCAGCAAATGAGTTGGCAGAGGATGAAAGTGGTGCTGGCGGGCCTCGCCGCAGCAGCTTCGTATAGTTTGGCCTGTCGAGGGGCTGGAAGCAGCCAGGACAACAGCCACATGAGCTTGGATTCGAACTTATCCAAGAGACTGGGGATATATTCGGAAAACCACTGGCTGATGGGGCTGAGGATCGGCCCATCGTTCTTTTTATCGCGTTTGGCATCGGAAATGTCGTCCTCGTCCCCCGGAAACACCCCGGGGAGCGCCGAGTCCGAGACGCCTTGCACTTGCTTTGTCGCGGTATCTGCGGTGCCGGACACAGTGGAGGTGAGAGTACCGGCTCGCAACTTGGGCGGGCGACCCGCCACGCCGCTGGTGACCGTGTTGAGAGACATGGATTCGAAGGGGGAAAAAAAGAGAGACAGCAAGAAAGATGGAGAGGAGACAAGAGATCGGGGTGATGAGACTGAGACTGAATTCTGTAGATGGAGGATTTTATCTCTTTTGTATTTCTCTCTCCTGTGGGCAAGTTTTATTCTCAACTCTTGTTTACCTTGTACTTATGACGTAGCTCAACCCGCACTGATGCGCTGGTCCGGTTTTGCCACACTCTTAATTGCATGCATAGATTAATCAGACCCACCACTGGTAATGGCTGATTCTCTGTACAACCACCTGAGTTGAGGTGATGTATTTGTGGGTGGCGATGGGTTGGTTGGGTTCTGCGCCAGCCAGGGTAAAACTATATAACACTCCCTCACAAATCAGAGTCAGGAGGTGACAACCATTACGCTGTCATATTAGATGGACAATATCCTGAATATTTGAAACCGAGTGCCAGTCAACTAACCATAGTGGAGTGACACTCAGAAGAATTCGCCTGGTTGGTCGGTCGTCTATCATCACACTCTGAAAAGGATCCTCGTTACAAACTCTGGTTGACCTCAAGATATCAGGTAGAGTTACGTTTGAGATCTACAGAGAGTACTATCAATCAGCCAGTATCTAAACCTCTGATATCTTAGGATTCTTGTTTTGTGACACCTTATTGTCGGCGACATTCCACTCATTGTTTTGAGATGCGGTGTATTTGGCATCCAGCGCAATTGCGCCGAATCGCAGGAAATAATCAGCCTTTTGGCTCGGGTTATTTAATAAGAAAAACCCACCGACCGAAAGAAAGAATCCGCCGACAGGTCCTGCTGTGACCGTTTGAGCTGTTGTCTGGGGGGTAAAGTGAGTGCGACATTTCAAGTATCTATTCTCCAGCCAGCTAATCTGTGCTTTTTTAGTCTTCAAAGATCGGATTTCAGTGGATTTAGTTAAATATCTCTAGCCACATCCTAGGGTTACAGGGACACTTTGGTGAATGCAGGATATATGACCGGAGAGATAAATAAGAATCGGCTGAAACTCCCCGAGTATTCTATATGACATCCCTAACATAGCAACGACCATGGAAGATTTTTTTCACCGGCAAGTTCTTTCCATAAATTTTACAGCGCATCAGAATTGCTGTCCCACCCAGAGTCGGCAACTTATTTTCTATCCTGAGCGGCGCAGGGAGCTTATAATGCCTTGTTGAAGCCCCCACGGATCAGCGCGCCACCAGAAGCTTTAATTCCGACATTTCGACAGAATGCGATACACAGCTGTATACTTCGGCCTAGTAATTCTCCTGCCAGGTATCTAGCCCGACCCCTTCTTCATAAGTATTGCCTATGGAAGAGTTAATCCACGACTGGTAGGAGTCATTGCGCAGCTGCCCGGAGCAGACTGTGTATGGGTGGGCACTTCCCCATTCTGTGATGCTACAAGTTGCGAGAAGGATACTGGTATGAGGAACTTCTCTTTATGCACCAGCAATTATGGAAATGGAAATCTATGTATTTCTGGCAAGAAAATGTGTTGCTGTACCAAAGCCTCTAGTGAGTTGCGAACCCTTCTCGCTCGCCGGTCTCCCCGAATATGGTGACGTTGACACATGGCACTAGCGGATTGTGCATCTGCGCAATACTGCATGAGATCAGAGAATGGAGATTCATGCTATAAGAGTTGGAAGTACTCAAAAGGCCCCGATTTGAACTTGCCTCCATGGGATGATGGCGGGTGTAGTTCTTCGGACTCTCATCAAGGAGACAGGAACGCCACTGGTCTTCCAGCTGTGGAGGAGTTTGACTAGCTAGTTAGAATGTGATCCATGCTTAGCTGGATGTTATAAAACCATCCCATATCTGCCGTATTTCTATGAGAATAAGTACATACGACCACAGGGTGTGGAAAATAGGGCTTCCCGTCCGCTTCAGCCGTACTCAAGCCATCATTATTCGTTCGCGCCGTCCATCATCCACTGGAGGAGATCGTTGGGCTTTACATAGTCCGGGTTCCCCTTAGCCTCTTCTGCGCGGCGCTGGCGCACTATGGGACTGATGATGCGCTTCGCGGTCCGCAGGTTCCTGTGGATCGCCCAGTAGCTGGGGAGGAGGTGTTCCACGATCGGGTGCATCCTTCATCCCTTCAAGAGAAAAAATACGTGCGATATTCCGGAAGCCAATGAGACCAATGATCCTTACAGTCAGCGTCCCGCTTGCCCCGATGCTCCACCTCGATATAATAGTCAAGTATATTAAATTCAATACCGACCTCCTCACAAGCTCGCCCGAGATTGTTCGCAAAAACATGGAGGTCTTCCGATTGATGCCTCAAATAGCCTTCGATGTCAATAGCACGCAAGTGGGGGATTTTATCTTTTTCACGGACTATCTTTTCCAGTTCCCGCAGGCCTGTCGAGAATTCCTTATCGAATTCCGACACATAGAGATGTTCCAGAGAGGCAGGAAGAGTATCGACGAGAGAAACGAAGGTTGGTGAATCATACTTTGGTGAATTATATATGTATCGAATATCGTCTAATTCAGACCCCCAAGTAGAGTCTACCTCCAAATATAGCAGGTCGCGTAATCGTAGGTGCAGAGTTCTTAGCTTTGTATACTCTGTCAAGCTGCCGAACCATCCCAGTTGATTATCATCTTCTGGGTATGATACATCAATACATAGAGACTCCAAGCTGTCTTTGGTTGACATAAGAGATCGACCGTAGTCTTGAATCCATAGATGATCAAATTGAGTATTATAGGTTGAGTAATCAATCATAATGTGTTCAAATGCGTCTCGTGTTAAGCAGGTGAATGATTTCAAGTTTTTGCAGGCGGAGATAAGAGGCATGAAACCATCATGTGAATGTACCTCCAATAGATGGATATTTTCGATAGGCGATGAATTTATGGGAATAAGATCAGCGAATAGTTTCTTCTCCTCTTTATATGACTCAGTGGTCATCAGTACGCCTTTGAATTTGCGTATAGATGGTAGTCGGAAAAAGGGCGCAATTTTATATAACTGGAATCCGTACCCAGTTTTGAATGGCACCTGTATGGTTGCTTCGGTAAGATGTGGCAGTCCATTATTCAAGGAAATGAACTCCAGATACTGTTCGGAGATATTGGTGTCCCCTCCCCATTCCATCTCCAGCGATGTAATGTTAGGCACGCAGTTGAGTAACATGGATAGCCAGAAATCCTGACCCAGATAACTGCATTTCTCTCCACCTGCAGCTGCAGCTACCCATTCTTTGGATTCGGCGTCCGACGGCGTAAGATGTTGTACTAAGTCTGAAACTGACCGAGTAAAGGACCAAGAAGATAGATGAGACTCGCAAGGTGGAATTATTGATTTCGCAAGCGAAATATGAGTCACACTCTTTGCAAGATCTGGGGCGTCTAGAAGAATCTCCACTAGCCGGTGAAGAGATTTCTCACAGAAATAATGAATATCAATTGATATGTAAGCCTCCTGGAAAATAGCTTCTCTGAGTTGATAGCAGCAGCTTGCAAGATGAAGACGATCTGAAGAGTAAGGAAGATATCTTGCGATATCTATAAGAAGTTCAGCGGGGAGGTGTTGAATCATGATGGGAAGAGTCAGGAGATTGGCGGTGGTTTGAAGGGACTGACTGCGGGGGAGGGAGACGAATTTATAACCCGTCCACAACTGTTTAGTACTAAGGGACATACGAGCACCCCCCGCTTCGCACTAGTGGCAAATAAATCCTTTATTCTCAGGTCGACCACAGCCTTTGCAGCCTTATCAGCCATTTCATAGAGTTTCGGGACGTCTTTCAAGTTTTCTGGAGCTGCGTCGAATGCTCGACGAAAGTCCCGGCCAATCTTTTCGAGTGATCTGTAGAAGTTTGGCTCTCCTGTTCACCTTGTCCCCATCCACGTTCTGCTTATATTGTCTGTCTATCTTTGCTACTATTGTGAGCGGGTTTGTTGCCAGCCATGTCTTGAGATCGCACGACCCTGGGAAATCTGCTGGGAGGGGAGGGGGCCTGGGTTGCATGGTGGTAGTTCCACCTGGACGCTTTAGACCCTGATACATCATGCAATGGTTCATTGTTAGAATACTCCCTCGCTCAATGTAGTACTAGATCAATCTGGAAATTCGTCCCCTTGACAGTAACACATGTAAGCTGGATCCTCTGTACCCATAGTTCTTCTGTAGGGGATAATGAGCCGACCTAGTGCATGTTATTGAGCCCAAACCCGGAAGCGACGTTACATCCTGTTCAGAGGCTTATGAGCATTTACCCTTCTCGTACGTACTAGTTTTTGCTAGCCGGGTCTTAGCTTGGCGTCGCTTATTTTTCCCCTTAACTTCTCACTAGCACCATGGCAATAATAGAACCCCCAACGGCCGGAACTTGGTTTGTTTGGACACACGAAGTGAAATAAATGTGTTTGTTTGATGAAGCGCCTCGCTGATCCCATCACCAGTTATACCAACACAACTGGATACTCACTCCCTAGCGGCACCTGGCCTAGGGACTGACCTTCCCTCCACCATCGCCGTAAGAATGCTAAATTGCGGGAGAAGATCTCGGACCGGAACCGATGGTGTATTGCCTTGAGTTTCTGTGCAACTGCCATCTGATGCGTACGGTCGAGAGCGTGAAGACCCACAACGACCAAGGGCCAGCAAAGGAAACCGTCGGAAGGGGATTCGGCGGGCAGCTGTGCCAAGTACCGAATGAAAGAAGTGACCATTTCCGGGAGAAGAGGCACATCAGTGAGAATTCCCGGGCCAATGACTTGGTTGAGATAGATAAGATAGGCGAGACGGTAGAGCTCGAAGGTCACACCGTCATTGATGGACTCCGTGGTCATATCGGGAGAGATCTGGAACGACGGGCGCAGGTCTTGCAGATCCTGCGCCGTCCTGATGAGGTCGAAGTGGAGGTTAGGGGCGGCGCGGATAGAAGTCTCGGTGGATGATTCGGAAAGATATCGAGAGAGTCGGAAGATGATGGGGAAGGCCGTCTGCGAGGTGCCCATGATGGTCCCCGTGTGCAGGTACTCGTCCAGGCCCGGAAAGTCGAAGATATGACTGCTATCGGTGAAGGCGAGGCTGGGTCCGTGGGTGAAGGCCGCAATGGAGAAGAAATAGCAGAACATTTCGAAGAGAAACTTGCGGAGGCTCAGATTCGGCGGGATGGTGTGTAGGCGACGGCGGAGGAGGATGGCTGCTCCGTTGAGATGGGGGATCAGTCGGTTGCTGTCCGAGTAATTCTGAGCCTATATCGCATATATCGAATGAGCATAATGATGTGATGGCGAGAAGAAGAAGAAGAAGAAGAAGCGCAGAATAGAACTCACTTCATGCAGACAGAACAGAGCCACTGCTAAGAGGGTTTGGTCTGCCACCTGTCAGCACTATTCGGGGATACAGTAGGAGTCTGGATTGAAAGTACCGGAAGTGAGGTCATCCCCATCAGGTTCCGAGGCCAACGCACCACGAAGACCGGCAATCGCCTCTCCGTAGTAGTCGATAGCGGCCGCCTGCAGCTCCATCGATGAATCATACTTGAGGAGGTCCTCGGCCGCAGTCATGAGAACGCAATTTAAAACCAGGGGACTTTCCATTGCCTCGGGAAAAAGGTCAAAGAGAATCGCCGTGCGGCTGTTCCGGGACCTCGACGTGAGCCACATGGGCCCGTGCTGGGTGAAATGGTGCAGAAGCCGACGGACGAGGCCAGGACTCGGGAGAGCAAAGACGGTCATCATAGCTGATAGCTCGGCGGGGAGTCGGCTGCCTGCGACTACTATCTGGCGACGACGGGGTCGACGCGGTCTGGCGGCGGTCTCTGCGGTGGGCCAGACGCAGTCGAGAGCATTGCGATGGCATGCGGTGCAGGTGGGATGGCGCTCATCGCATTTCTTCTTGCGCCGGCGACAGGTGAGGCAGCCAGTCTTGGAGTGCGGGGTAGACCGTGGGTTTGTAGGCATTCTTCGCCAGAGATTCGGACGTTAGTTCTCTAGACAGAAGAAGGTTGAAGTCAAGGATGACTGACTGACTGACGCACGAGCAGCGCGGCTTTTACACGGCCAGATTAGGTTAGAAGCCACGATCGTAAGGCCAAATCGTGTGATATGATACGGCGAGCCCTTCTCCAGCGTCTCCACAAGCGCGGGGGTTAATTCAATAATTATTTAGCCTAAGTGCTGCGGCGTCATACCGGATTAGGCAAACCGTGTATACGAGACGATCATATAAAAAGATCAACCAGAACGGCTCCATTCTTCCTCTCAATCACACCGTCAGTCATCATGAGCGCCTCGAATGGATGGGACGAAGTCCGATCCAACCTCTTCCGCGTGCTCACCACCTTCTGGGTCTTTCTCATCATGGGATCCAACGACGCGGCCTATGGTGTATGCGTCGATCCCCGTGAAGCCCTAAAACAAACCCCACGCCGCTGACAAGATATCGCAAATCACAGGCTCTACTCCCCTACGTTAGTGGTCTCCTACTCCTAATAATCCAAACATATATGGCTGACAAAGTACATGGACAGCTCCAACAATACTACAACGTCTCCCATATGGTCGTATCCGTCGTGTTTATCTCCCCGCTGGTGGGTTACGTGGTGGCTGCACTGGTGAACAACCGACTCCATCTCGCCCTGGGCCAACGAGGGGTGGCTGTCATTGCCCCAACCTGCCATCTGATTGCCTACATTATCTCTTGCACCCACCCACCTTATCCGGCCCTGGTCGTTGCGTATATCTTCGCGGGAATCGCCAACGGATTGCACGAGGCAGCATGGAACGCCTACCTGGGCAACATGCAGAAGTCCAGCGAGCTACTGGGATTTTTGCACGGGCTCTATGGCATCGGTGCAGTCATCAGCCCCCTGGTGGCCACCAATATGATCACCCGACTAAATGTACCGTGGTATTATTTCTATTTTTTCATGGTAGGTGAGCTTCCTCGCCGGCGTCGTACTCTTGAAGCGAGCATCACTAACAAGCGTACAGATTGCTATATCCGTAGTGTCAGCAGTGATATGCCCTATCGCCTTCTGGCGCTTCAATGGTGCCAGATTCCGAGCATCGCAGGAGAATACTGACAACGCCAAAGGGGGACTCCGAGATGCTCTTTTTACCCGAGATGCGGCGCGCACCTCCTGGCTATGTGCCTTCTTTCTGCTCTTTTACGTCGGCGTCGAAGTCACCATCGGGGGCTGGATTGTCACCCTCATGCTCGAGATCCGGCATGCATCTCCCTTCGCCAGTGGCATGACAGCAACCGGATTCTGGCTCGGAATCACGGTCGGCAGGATGGTGCTAGGATTCATAACTTCGCGCATAGGAGAGAAGTTAGCGACCTCAGTACGCATTATCCTTGTTCCATACGTCCCCTGCACCATCAGCGTGTCCTTATTAACGGTGGATTTAGACATATATCGCTCTCTCCATCGCCTGCGCCCTCATCCTCTGGCTTGTTCCGCATTTCATTGTCTCTGCAATCGCGGTGTCCGTCCAGGGCTTCTTTCTCGGTCCTTTATTCCCCTGTGCTGTTGTTGTTATGACGAAACTGCTTCCCAAGCATCTCCACGTCGCTGCGATCGGGTTCGTGGCTGCATTTGGAGGGGGCGGCGCGGCGGTTTTACCATTTGTAGCAGGAGGAATCGCCCAAGGTAGTGGAGTGGTGCATCTCATGCCGTTTGTTGTGGGTGCCAGTGCAGCACTCCTAGGCCTGTGGTTGGGATTGCCAAGGATGAAGCCGTAAATCTATCGAGCTGTATATGTGGACTTGACGCAAAATGGACCCTCTAGAGCGTCCGGAGCGGATGCCATGTTCTTCTTACAATTTATTCTCTTGTTTGCCACTAGGGCCATGTGTCACGGGGCCTGTTCGGCCTGTAAATGAGGAATATTGCTGCATGAAAAATACTTCCAGGAACTGTCCTGTTTTCACTATGTACAGTCATGTGTTCTACCTCACCCTAGGCATATGGAGCTAGTTCCATATGGGCTAAATCGAACGGCTTTTTCTTCACCAGGGAACATTTACCCGACGTGCGCTGTCCTGCAAATCGCGCGTCCACCCAGGCCAGCCACTCTGGTGCTCCAGCAACAATGACCTGGTCATGATCCATGGCAGGATACTCGCTAAGCTGGACCTCATTCCCATCATGGCATGCACGGCTCCATAGAGCCCGAGTAACAGATGGTACCACCGCCATGTCACCCTGACCCTGTACGATTAGTAACGGCTGCGAGGTGTGTCCCCCAGAGGCTGGAGCCATCTCATTCTGCCACTTCAAGAGTAATGGTATATCCGACTTAATACCTTCCTCCGAGACACTCTCGTCACCGGTCAAGTCTGATGACAGGCCACCGAGGGCGGTTAGACAAAGCTGCGCGATGTCCGAGATCACCATACGATCCCGCATGATGTCGGACAGGATGGTCAAGTTGTAGGAAGGGTACACATTTTGATACGCCTTGGCATGCAGGGGCAAGTAGCCCGAGGAGATGACTTCTTCCCGGTTGGCCAAGAACATGTCAATGACCTTGGCCGCGGGTGCGAGGGCGACTGTGCCCAGATAGTCGTTGTTTTGGTCGCGTTTGACATATTCACTCTCGGCCAGCTTCCATACTGCGCCCCCACCTTGGGAATGGCCCACAGCCATCCAGGTCTTGGAGAAGATGCTGAATGCCTTTTTGGCGGCGATCATGGAAAAATATATATCGTTTACTTGGGCCGGATAACTAATATACTTGTGCAGGGTGTAGTTGTTTCCCAAGCCCGCATAGTCGGTGGCGACGACTGCGTATCCCCTCGAGATCAGGAGCTGCCAGCTGTTGTAGTCGTATAGATTGGGGCTGTTGGACGGTGCGCAGCCGCCGTAGATTCCACTGGTGCCGTGCGCATATGCCACGACGGGATACGTGGTGGAATTCAGCGCTACCGGGGCGTATGGAAGCGCAATGAAGCCTGTCGCGGGCACTGGAGATCCGTCCAGGTCGCGCGATGTATATTGGATGCGATACACGGTCGTTCCCGCATTGAGCTGCAGATATCCCGGGTCTACAGGCTCCAGTTTCAGGAGGTCGCCTGGCTCAGAACCGGAAAAGTTCGCGGCTGTCGCATAGAATTCAAAGTCGAACTCTTGACCAAAGGTGGCGAGATCGATGATATTGTTCTTGTTCAGGGCATCCTGACACTTGACGCCACAATTATGCTCCTCGGCGAAGCGTTGGGTGACGTTGTAGTTCGACCCCTGGGTCGCGGTGCCCGCTGGGATCAAAGTGATGAGGGCGAATGCCAGCAAGAAGTGCATTCTGACAAGGAGGCTTTGGCAGCTTGACAATGGAACATAGGACGGGCATCCTTGCCCACTTTAAGCAATTCCTTACCCCAGATCATATCCCCTCGATGATGATGATCCCTTAGTCCCCGGCATATCGAAACTGCTCGGCCGGGGTAAATTCATACCCGGAGGACAGACTTGGTGCACGGGGCTTCGCCGTAACCATTTGCAGTGCTAGTATGATGTAATATCGTTGATGGCAGGTCCTATTCGCATCGACTTGCCTAACAAGGTAATAGGCTCATTGTCAGGATTCGGAGGTTATTCTGGCTCCAGTGACAAAGCGAGGCTTCTTTCTTAGAGGCTTTCGATTCCAGAAAATAAATATTTCACGCTGACTGTCTTAATCTCACGAGGAAAGAAAAAATAAAATAAAATAAAAGAAGGGGGGGAAGAAAACATGAATTCTAAAAATGGTGGAAAATTCCGATAAACATCCTTTTTCAAAATATATACAGAAGTTATATATGTGGCTCTAGAAAGCAAGCGCGTGTTTGTCCATAGAAGGGAAATCACCACAAGGGGCATAATCCATCAGTAAGCAGCCTCTTTGACAGTCTAGGTGTGAGATATTGTCATACTGCCGAGATAGATCTGCCCTTGTTCTGGGCCCAGGGGCGGATGAAGGTTGCAACAAATGCGGAGAAGAAGCTGCGACTGCGCCGGTGTCGACGTTCCTCGTCCAACCCCACGGTGGACAATTCGGGAATTCCAGGAAGGCCATAGAAGCGGTGCGGCTCGAGTGACATGGAAGTCGACGACCCCGAGACAGATTGTGAACTGCTGTTTGGAGACATGGGGCTGCGATTTTCCGTGCTACAGACTGGGGACGGGGATAAGCAGGCGCGTGGTGCAAGCCCTGCATGTTCCTGATCTGGGATGTAGCAACGTGCCTGCGTCAGGGGGGGTTAGAAGGCTGATAGACAACACGTACAGGTATGTTAGGAGTACAAAGAAGAAAAGACTTACCCATTTATTATTGTATGCCTGAAGCACTAGGGCAAGCTGTCCCTCGTGCAGCTCCACGTGTCTAGCACTGACGGGGTTGAAATTGATTTCAACGCGGTGTAGCTTTGGGGCGCCAGTAAACGATGACATGCCCGTCATCAGACTACATGAATCCATGAGGTCCCACCGCTGCTGTGAGGTGGCGGTGGTAGCTCGAGGCAACGGAGTCAGAGCCGGAATGTTTGGAGTGATTTGACTCTCCTGGCACATGCTTGGCTCTGTCTCTGTCTCAACGGGATTGACCATGGTTGTAGTGGTGTCCTTACTGTTTTGGCTGACAGTGGATGGCTTGACGGGATAATAAAGCTCGGGGATGCTGGGCGATGGCTTCAGCTTCGATTTTTGTTTCTCCCGTACTGCTCGCAGCGCCCTTTTCTTCCGGAGTAGCCACCACATGATACAACCGCCTATCAGCCCTGCAGCGGCCAGAACACTGACTGGAACCGCCACCGACGCCTTGGACGAGCCTGTATTATCATGTTCTGAGGACGCAGCGGGAGGGGTGGTTGGCTCTGTTGTAGAGCTGGTCGGAGACGACATGATCTGTAGTGTGGTGCTTGCAGTTGGCGTATTTGGACTTGTCACAGAAATAGGTTCTTTCGGAGCCCCATTTCCTTGGATGTGGTTGTTCAGTTCATTATATTTATCTGGAGTTGGAGACAGCTGTTGTGCTTGGGCACCAGGAAGCATCGGTGCTGGATGGTACAGGCCATTGTCTGGATGGAAAGGTGGTTGATATTGGGGTGCGGGAACGGTCTGCCCCAGCCCAACAGAGCCACCGCCTGAATGGGGTTGTGCTTGGGAGTGTGCTTGGGGCTGGGGCTGGGGATTGGGGGATGCCGGTGCTTCCTGATATACATTGCCACCTGGGATTACTGGCGGATGGTATGTTGCACCATTTTGGTAGGATCCATCAGGTGAAACAGCCGCGGGTTGATTGGGAAGCCCTGCGAATATCTGTGGGGGATGGTAGAAGCCATCATCTGGGACAGCTGGGCGTAGATATGCACTCGGATTGTACAGCCCAGTATTTGCAATAGCCGGCTGCTGATATGTGTCGACCAGCGGGATGTATGGCGTCGCTTTCGCCGTTGCGGTGGTCGTCTGGATGGGCAAGGAACTACTGGTCGTGGTGGCTGAGGTGATTACATCTGGAGAGAGCCCATTCCACTGTCGCTTTTTGACGACGCGTGTGTGTTTCAAGTGCTCCATGGCGCGATAGACGTCGGGGTACACCAATATTGGTCAAAGAGCATCAGCCTCGGAACGCCCGAGTTGAGTTGGCGTCGGCATTCTTATACCGGCCATATGTATGCCTCCAAATCCGCCAAAACACGTCAGCCTTCAAACAAAAAGAGCGCAAAGAAAACAAACAAACAGCGACTGGGACATACCAACAGGTGTAGAGCCAGTAGGATATCAATAGCCCTGGTCCATGAATTCTTTCACGGCGTCCCTTCATAGTTTGCAAGTTGGTGGTATGTGACCAGCGCCACCTCAATGACTGGGGAATTCGTGGATTACAGCCCTCGATCAAACAGGAAAATATGACCAAAGACCCAGATGTCTGGATACTAAGAGCCATCTGGTGGAGTCACAATAGGGCTGGCTGTCTGTTTTATTCTCATAGGTAAGTGTAAAAACATTAGCTTGGTTTGTTTGGTTTCATTTGATTTTGACCCATTTTCTCTCATTCCTGCGTGCTCTTTGGAAGTTTATCTGTATATGAGTTGTGCTTTGTTTTTATTTACTTGGAAGCACGAGAAGGCCCCATTCATTAAGAAAGGAAACAAAGTCTTTTGAAAAGGCAACCGGAGTCCCAAGCTTCTGGGTCCGCCATGGATTGTCTCCACTGCTCGCTGGGGTATTTTGTTGTTAAGAGCTTCTTGGTATGCAAGGTTACAGCTTGTTGTGGGTTGGGAAACGTAGATCATTTCCCATCCCGATCAACAGTTGTTGTGGTCGAAAAAGATGCGCAGTGGGAATTGCCCAATCAGGATGATTAACATTCTATAGGGGAAAAATTATCCGATCTTCTGTATCGAATAGAGAGGCACATGAATTTTTTGGACAGCACAATTAGAATATCTAGCATCTGTGGGTGAATATATATATTGCTTGCAGATATGAAACTATGGACAAGAGATATGGTGTCTAAGAAATTCATATACTAGATCTGCAACTAATAGTAATCTTTGGTAATAATTTGATGTTGTAAGTTAGATATATATATATATATATATATTTACATGATATATTAGAGCAGCTTCTACATAAGAGAGATGTGATAGTTATAAATTTTCTGTGTACTTGCTGGCCAGAGAGTATTCACAACCACTACCAGATATACCTCGCGATGAAAACACATGACATATTATTGTGAAATAGACATCTAAGCAAAAAGACAGATTGTATTACCCCTACCTACCTTATAGACCACGGCAGGAATCGCGACTCTCCAGGTTCGACTCGACTCGGGACCGCCAAGACTCAGGTTCCGGTTCCAGGTTTTTGGAATCGTGATTCGACTCCAAGATTTTTGAAGTCAAACCTGGGAGGTTCGATTCGAATCTCAGGTTCCATAAACAGTATAAACTGAGGGAAACCTGTAATATATATAATTTATACATATTTTGCCTGTATTTTTGAGTATTCTACTGACATGTCTAGTTAAAGATAGAATATATTAGTTAAAAGTAAAGAAAATTAGAAAGAACTAGTTCAAAGAGATTTTTAGATTCGATGTCTATTAGTTCTATAGCTTTTAATATATAAAGAGATCTTTATCTCGTCTTGCACGCTTTAAAACTCTCCTAAATATACGTTTATAAGTATTAAGCTCTCCAAGTAGGCTACTATTATTAGGAAAAGAGATATTATTCTTATCGCCCTCATCATCCTTATTATCTAGTTGAATAAATATCCTCTAATTAGTAGGTGGCGGTATTACTTCCTTTCTTGGTCTTTTATTAAGAGCACGCTTGCTGGGTTGCTATAGATATTGAGATCTTGTATCTAGAGAATCATCTTCGCCGTTACTAATAAGATTAAATTTGTTCTTCTTTTTTTAAGTATTCTTTTCTTCTCTTACTGCATGAATCTCTTATATAGAGAGATACTCTTTAATTAAGATTAACTACTCTAATTTAATATTAAACCGCGTTGTATATATTAATATTATCAGGTCCTTAATTATATTTAGTTTCAATAAACCTCGGCGGTAGTGACAGATATCACGAGCAGAATTAAATAGCTGTTCAATACCAGAATCAGTTATAGAAGTGGAAAGAACATCTCGCGCTAGATTTATAAGAATAGGAAATTCGTTTTAGTGGTCTTTTCAGAATATCCGCGGATTAATTAAGTGAGTATCTATTAGAAAGATTAATATCTAAGAATTAAGAGATAGAGCGTTAACTTACTACTTTTAAAATAATATCTAAGCTCGTTATGAGTATTTATTTGGGGCTGAATAGCTGTGATCTTTATGATAAGTATCTCTAGGTCTGAGACCTGCGCTGCCGATATACTATAAAGGCTTGGCCGTGTATCCGAATATCGTTTCTTATACAGGATAAGATACTTCTCAAGGCTCTTGCGGTATCAGACGTGTTATTTAGGTTCCCATTTGGATATTTGGAAGAATTCAAGCTTATTCTAAGGTGCTATAATAGTACTAATTGCATAGAGATCGTTGCTAATTATATTAGTTATGCTATAATATTCTGAGAGTTTATTCTTCGCATATAAGAGGGCTTTAAGTATTATAGTTTTTCAGTTAATTTTCTTTTATGCTAGCTGTGTTTTCGACTTCTCTATATAATTGAATAGCGCGTTGTAGATGCCGAAAACTATATAGATAGTGATATTCTTGCTCTTTGATACGATATTAGTGAAGATAAAGAATAGTTAAGTAATTAAAAGAAGATAGTTAACCTGGCGTTATTCCTTCTAGCTAAGCTGAATATGGAGCTGATTATACTCCCGGCAAAACTCGTTAAAGGTCGACTGTAGCCGTTTCGCACGCCGAAGCATCAGAAATATTAAATTCCAGCGAGTTCGGACATCTTATATTGGCACGAGCTTTGGTTCTTTCGCTTGGAGCTCTAGGAAACGCTCGCGGCGCTGAGGGCTTTTATTAATATAGACGGCTAGCTTTCGAATCTAGTATACTATTAGTAAGAGTAATAATAAGAGTAATATTAGAGATAATATCTTATTTTATTTAATATATAAATAATCTCTTAATTCTCTTACTAAAAACTATCTATCTCTTCGGTGAATTCCATCTCTTCTCTATTATTCTTTGGATTGGCTTCTATCTGACTAAAAAGCTTCTTCAGACTTAGTTAAATAATATGTGCGATGCATGATATACAGAGAATTAGTGTCTGGTTCGGTAGCTCAAGTATCTAGAGAGAATCCCGGATACTCTCTAGTAGCATAGAGTTATTAAATATATTATCGATGGTAATGGTTAACACCCTCTCTTCAATCTGATATTTTTAAAGTAGTTGAAAAAGAATTACGCTAAGATTACTGTCAGTATATGTCCCGTGAAGTAGTTTAAAGCCAAGCAATATCTTGCGGTAGTTCCAGTCGTGGTCGATAAAATAGCCGGTAACAGCGATAAAGATCTGGCGAAAGGGGGAGGTCTAGTAATCTAATACGATAGAGAGCTTACTATTTATAGAAAGCTTCTGAAGAAGACTCTACTGTTGTTTCTCGACTAACTTATGAAGTCGGCGGCGGACGGTATACGAGGAGAGAATTTCTGGTATAGATAGAGCGAGCTGGATAATTTTAATTAAAGCGTGAAATTAAGGGTGTTCAACAAGCTAAAACAGTAGCTGTAAGCTAGCGAGAAATATTATCAATCTCTTAAGCCAGGCTTAATGGCTAAAAGGTGTTTTTTATAATACTAATAATATCTAGGATAAGAGGTTTTAGTATAAATCTAAATAATCGGATAAATCCTCTTATATATCTTATTTTAGATAAGATTTCGAATATTCTTTAACTTTGGCGCTATTTTCCGATAGTTAATATCTTGTAAGAAATATTTATTCATAGAGAATATTCCACGATGGCCATCCGCTAGATAATTCAAAGTATAATTATGTGTTTTGCATATAATCTTTAGGGCGCCATCTTGGATAGCAGCAATCTAGTAAAAATATCATTAATATTCCGTCTAACACTTGCTCTTGAAGATATTCCGGTTTCTTTAATTACTAAAATCTGTCTTTAACTACTATACAACGAACTCATCATTTACTATCTCTGTCCAAAGAATGAAGTTCTTCTTTCTCGGTAGACTAACGCGCTGTAGAGTATTCGGGGGGTAAGGCGCGAGCAGCGGCCGAGCGAAATTAAAATCAGGTATAGAAGTAGGGGTCTGGCCATATAAAAGATTAGAATTAAATGACTGTGTGCTATCGAATGAAAGAAACGGAAGATTATCTAGAGAAATATTCCTAAAGATTGATGAGAGATAGTTATCGAAAATTTAAGAGATCTAATTCTGTGATATAATAAATAATGGAACAGAGATATTAAAGAGTATAGTTTTAGAAAAATCTTATAAGAAGTCTTCTGAGTATTAACGAAGATAATTAAGAGAATTGAGGGGATATAGCGGTCTACGCAAGCTAAATAAGAGCGTGAATATATTAATTTAAATATAGACTGGCCTATCTACTGCTACGCGTAATGATTAACTACTGTCAAACAAAATCGGTAATTCTCATACACACCAAGGTACTGGTTACCAAACCAATGAATGAGGGTCTGAATTCTTGATCTATCTGTAATATCTGGCTACTTAAGTATTTCCATCTGTGTCTTTTGAACACGCAATGTTCCATATAGTTGAAACGTGATCGTCAGGATCAATGGCTGATCATACGGATATTTTGTATCTCCGGTATCCGGTCATTTTGGTTGACAACTACTATATACTATACTGCCAGGTTTCTTTAGGTTCGAACCTGACGGAACCTGAATTTGAACCTGGTATATCCTGACAGAATCTGGATTTGAATTGGATTGAACCTAGATCCTATCCCTGAGATTTCTGAAGGCTGATTTTGTCTAAGTATGCTAGTTAAGGCACATAGTCAGGTCGCTTTAGGAAAATAGAGGATATTAGTATTGAGAAATTCAGCTTTCAGAATTTAGAGTGGTTTTTAAGACCTACTACTTTAATTTAAGCTTAGTATTAGCTAATACTACTAATATACCGCGCATGAGTATTCCTTGAAAGAAATCTTTATAGGAATACTAATATAGTACTCGGTGTAAAATATATTTTTTCTACCCCATATATTATATCACCTACGATGTCTAGTCTATCTAGTTACTAAGAGTCTGATTAAGACTCAATCAAAGACTAGGTAGATAATTTAATACTAAAGAATCTATATATAAGAATATTTCGTTTAATTTCATGGCTAAACTCGCTA
This sequence comes from Aspergillus nanangensis, assembly GCA_015844325.1. Lineage (NCBI taxonomy): Eukaryota > Fungi > Ascomycota > Eurotiomycetes > Eurotiales > Aspergillaceae > Aspergillus > Aspergillus nanangensis. The sequence continues at coordinate 60,292 of VCAU01000118.1, read as the reverse complement.
TACTATAAGATTAGTAGATATAGTGACCAGAACAGATGTAGTTAAATAATAGTAAAAAAAAGAGATAAATCAGCATTTTATCCATCCGAAATAGGAAATGTCTTGGCAGAATTATGCTATTCAGGTTCTGTTAGGTTCGAATCTGAGTCGAACCTGATAGAGTCGCGATCCGACTTAGGTTCTAAAAGTTAGAACCTGAAAACCTCAGGTTCAGGTTCGAGGTTCCGACCTTTAGAACCTGAGTCGGACCATGCCGAGGTCTACTACCTTATTTAAATTCTTTCTTGCTCTACACGCTACCTCTTGTTTACTTCACCCCCCAGGACTGATACCTGGACACATATAGGTACATACTGGCCATTGGAAAAGAAAACCCATGTTCACCTTGCTGTTAGCCTTACAACGTGTCTCGACTATCTAATGTCTCAGATTGTACTAGAAGGCCGTTCAGAGGGGGGATGGGGGATGGTTCAATATGTATTCATGAGAGACACCACCGCAACTGCCATCAGTTGAATATTCGGGTTATATAGGTGAAATTTATCGATGTCCTCTCGGCTTTGGTCGACAGAAAGATGGACTAGGCTAGATGGGAGAGGAGACCTGTCAGAGCTATCTAGCTGGTCATCTTAGCTCGTTCGTATTCGATATTGGGCGCTAAAAGACTAGAATATTATAATCATAAATATTAGCCCTAATGCTAAACATGTTGTATTTATTGGGCCAGTATTTATTCAATGTTATCGCTTTTCCTTTTTAGAATGACTGAATCGCAGTCGGAATGCTGCACAGAAAGAAACACTGGAAAACAGGATTAGGTTACTAGAGGCTGATACTATCAATCAATTAGCCCACTGTGGTACATGTGCATTCTTCAACACGCTGATTATAATATTAAACAGGATTGTTCTTGCGAGGCGTTTTGATCCCTAGGCTTCTAGCGGCCAATCCCTCGATATCCAAAAATGTCCAGCCAAATTCTCGGACAGTGAATGTTCCCGACATGAATTATTAATCACTCGATAACTGAAAAGGGGGGTAAGAAAGGTCTTCCACGGCTAATAAAACTGCTCCCAGTCCAATGTCCTGGGTGTTGTCCTCTTCCACTTCACACCATCCACGCCAATTTTCATCATGATGACGACCACCCAATGACCCCAAGCTCTGTGGGTTTGTCGCCCTCCCTGTACGTACAGACTCTCCGGTGGGACGAGTTCAATGAGTCAAAAAACAAAAAAAAAAAAAAAGGCTATTCATCGCAGCCACCACCAGCTTCTTGATTCCAGTTGATCTGACATTTTCTATCCTGGATAAGTCTATGAACTTCCATGGATGGACTCGGGGAAGAAACGTCCTCGAGGGAGGGCCGACCTTTGGTTCACAAAGCTAACAGGCATTTGGTTGACGTTAATAGAGTATTTTCGGGGACTCCGATCAACCCTAATTCCCCTAAACCCTAAATACTACGAAGAAAGATATATCATCATCATACGTCGCATAGAAGATTAATCGCATAGAAGATTAATCCACCCATGTGATATGGTATAGAAGAAAGATAGATAAATAACTATATACATCCATACGAAGTAGATGAATCTTGCTCACCTCTTCAACCATGATTATATATACGTACCAGCCATGCCTCTGCCAACCCCCGAATCAGAGAATTTACCCACAGACAGGAACCTGGCCGAGCATGGAACGAATCCCTCGGTCATTGTTGGCATGGCATGTCGCGTGCCTGGCGCTAGTAATCCGTCGCAACTGTGGAACAATTTAGCTGAACAGAAGGACCTCCGCCGCAAGATGCCCGAGGATCGATTCCATGTCGATGCCTTCTACCATCCCCTGGGCACAAATAAGGGCACGGCAAGTCATCTTCAACGGCCTGGAGACAGCACACTAGTGCTAATGCCCGTATAGACCAACGCAAGATACGGATATTTTCTCGATCAGGATATCAGCCTTTTTGATGCGCAGTTTTTCAACATCTCGGGCAAAGAAGCGGAGGCGATGGATCTTCAACAGCGGCTGCTTCTGGAGGTGGTATATGAAGCCCTGGAGAATGGTCAGGCTTGCCTCTTCCTTTTTGTTCGCTTCCACTGACATTCCCCTTAGCTGGCCTGACTCTGGAAGATGTCAGCGGAAGCCAGACGGCGGTGTACTGTGGCTCTTTTTCGAACGATTATAGCTAGATGCTGTATAAGGATTTAGCCCAGTACCCCAAGTATACGGTGACGGGAGTGGGTAACTCGATTCTAGCCAATCGAATCTCGCACTACTTCAATATTCAGGGACCCAGTTTGACCATTGACACGGCCTGTTCCTCGTCTCTCGTCTGCTTCCATCTGGGCAATACGACTCTGCAGCACGGGGAGTCAGGTATCGTCATCGTGGCCGGCTCTGCCCTGCACTTTGATCCGAATATATTTATCACCATGACTGACTTTGGTATGCTCTTGGTCGACGGCCGATGTCGCACGTTTGACGCCACGGGTAGTGGGTATGTCCGAGGGGACGGCGTCTGCGCGATGGTGCTGAAGAGAAAGAGAGACGCCCTGAGTGCCGGAGATGCCATTCGCGCGGTGGTCCGTGGCTCACATACCAACCACGATGGGCTCAAGGATGGCCTGACATTGCCCAACGACAAAGCCCAGGCACAGCTCATCTGGCAAACATACAAGCGCGCGGGTCTGGACACGATCGACACGGAATACTTCGAGGCGCACGGCACGGGCACCATGGCGGGCGACCAGCGTGAGACCAAAGCAATTGGCGACGTCTTTGCGCCGGAGAGAGACCGACCGCTGGTTGTCGGCTCCATCAAGTCGAATATCGGTCACCTGGGGGGCGCCTCGGGGCTTGCCGGCGTGATCAAGGCCGTGTTGAGCGTCGAGCTCGGAAAGATCGCACCTAAAATGCACTTCCATACCCCCAATCCCGCCATCGATTTCAAGGGCCTCAAGATCCAGGTCCCCACCGAGCTACAGGAATGGCCCAGCTGGAACGGTCTTCGGCGTGCCAGCATCAACTCGTTCGGTTACGGCGGCAGCAACGCCCCTGTTATTTTGGAAAACCACAGACCGGACACGACAGATGTCCCGCCTGTCAATCTGGCCAATGTGGCTAGTCCCCCAGACAGGCCATTTCTGTTGCCTCTATCGTCGCACTCGGTGAAGGCCAGGAAACTCCTCGCTGAGAAGATTGCCCGCCATTGGCAAGATGAGCCACATCTCCAACCCAGTGATATGGCATATAGTTTCAGTATACGGCGCTCCCTACACCGATACCGATCCTTTGCCGCTGGCTCAACTCGTGGTGGCCTTGTATCCTCCCCACTTGAGCCGCCGCCATCGGCGACATGGAAAGAAGTGATTGGTAAGAATCCCCGGGTGGGATTTGTCTTCACGGGACAAGGGGCTCAATGGTATGCCATGGGGAGAGAACTCATCCTAAAATCCCGTCTCTTTCGCCAGGTACTGGAGCAGTGCGACGAGATCCTGCACCAGCTTCCTGACGCCCCGACCTGGTCCGTGGTCAACGAACTTCTGAAATCCGAGGAAGAGTCACTCCTAAACCAGAGTCTGTACTCGCAGCCATCTGTGCAGCTCTCCAACTGGCCATCGTAGAGCTACTGAAGACATGGGGAATCACTCCCTCCGCCGTCTGTGGCCATTCGTCTGGGGAGATTATTGCTGCGTATGCGGCCGGTGTTCTGCCGTTCGCAAGTGCCATAATCTGCGCCTACTACCGTAGTGTCTACATGTCCAAAGGCATTGGCAGTTCCGAGTTGGGGGTGCGTGGAACCATGCTGGCAGTCGGACTGTCCGAGCGAGAAGCAGTCGACCAATTGACCGGATATGATGGCCGCATTGTGGTAGCAGCAGTCAACAGCCCGTCTAGTCTGACGTTGTCCGGTGACGCAGACGCCATTGTCGAAATCAAGGAGCGTCTCACCGCGCGCAAGGTATTTGCGCGTTATCTCCAGGTCGAACAGGCCTTCCATTTCCACCACATGGTGCCTTTTGCTCCCGCCTTCGAACAGGCGTTGTCCACCTGCTTGACCTTTCAATATGCACCCGCCACCTGTGTATTCGTCTCCAGCGTCACCGCACGGGATTCCGGCGCGCGATCGATGAACTCCCACTATTGGACCGACAACATGATCTGTGCCGTCCGCTTTTCAGATGCGTTGACGGGTATTGTCCTGGATGACGAGGATAACCAGCGCATCGACGTTCTCCTCGAAATTGGAGCTCACCCGGCATTGGAGGACCCATCAACACAAACCATGAAGAGCCTGGGTCTCGATATTCCCTACATTGGCTCATTGTCACGGACAAAGCCCGCCTTTGACAGCCTTCTAACCGCCGCTGGCCAGCTGTTTGCCTTAGGCTACGCTGTCAATCTCGCCGCGGCGAACAGCAACCAGGCCATCGAATCGACAGGCCGCATTTCCCATTCCAACAGTGGCAGAAAACTCGCGGATCTCCCATCGTATGCATGGGATCATCATCGTTACTGGGCCGAGACCCGCCTGATCAAGGAGCACCGCCAAAGAAAGGACCGGCATATCCTGCTGGGAGCGCCCGTTCCGGGCACCCCACAGAACCACCCTCGATGGAGAGGATACCTGCGCCAGAATGAGATCCCTTGGATGGCGGACCACACCATCGAAGGTAACGTGGTGTTTCCTGCTGCCGGATACATCAGCATGGCCATTCAGGCGGCGTCACTGACAACGACGGGCTCTCTGGAGAAGATGGTGCTGCAGGATGTAGTGTTTCTGTCCGCGTTGACCATTCCGTCCGATGACACAGGCGTCGAGACCATGTTCGATCTGGAGCCGTATGGTGCATCAGCCAAAAGCTACTCGCGAGCGTGGAAGAGATTTAAGATCTGGTCATTCGACGATCAAGGCCAAACCATCGAACATTGTCATGGGTTACTGTCGGCAGTAGAGGGACCATCTGCCCCTATCGCCGTCCTTGATCCGGATAGTGCGTACCATACCCTCCAGGCAAAGAGCAATAAGACGCATCCCGTCACCCGGTACTACGACAAGCTTTACAGCCAGGGACTGCAATATGGCGAGGATTTCCAACTGCTGTCGGGGGCTGTCAGCAGTGGCCTCGGGTTTGCCGTCGCCCCCTTAACGTATTAGAGTCTATATCATTTGTCACGACGATACTCTCTCGTATCCAGATGTCACCATTGAAAATACATGTTATAATTGTTGTTAACAACCCTGCTGTCCTACTTTCGCTTGCGCAGCCGCACCTTTAAGGCGGGCAAGCACTCATCACTAGGATCACGGAAGCGACTAGCCAGCTGCTAGAGACAGGGGTTAGGATGAGCCTGAAGCCTCCAACTGCTGACGATCAGGAGAGTACTACACGAGCCTATGCTCTTGCACGCGCGGCAACAGAGGTACACAGTAAAGTTAACGCCCCGCCTTGGGTGCAAGTCCAACTCCGGGCGTCGGCATTACGATGAGCTCGGGCGAACACTGAATCTCACTGGAGGGGTAACTTCCAGTGTTCGACTGCGGGCCAGTTTACACGCCAGCTGGATTCCGCTCTCCCAGGATCTTATACGAAGATACTGTATGATAATCTGGATAGGGACAAAGCGTCGATACTGGCTTAACTCCGCACAAGAAACGCCAGGCTAAATAGATACCTTTGTCGAATTGGCAGAGCGGATAGTGACCTGTGCGAATGTGGAATTGAGCGTGAAACAGTGGAATATTTCTTGCTTCGATGTATGCGGTGGAATAGACAACGCCGTGCGCTAATTAAAGCTGCGGGCCCGAGATTCGGTAGTCTGTTACTGATGCTAGGAGGTAAACTGGAGGTTATGGGGGATACGAGTGAACCGAACGAAAGAGCATGGAAACCCGATGTTAAGGTTGTTAGAGCCGTCATTGCATTTGCATTGGAGACGGGACGATTGGTCCCTGGAAGATGAAGGGGAAGAAGATCTAATCAGAGACCGCGTATGTGGTAATGTTGTTTAATGTATATATCCTACGGAGCGATGCACACCAGCTAGGGGGCTGCATACGACCTAAGGTCGTGAAAAGCCTGAGGAATCAATCAATCAATCAATCACTAGGAGCTAAGTCACATACAATAACGGGTTGTAATCAAGAGTAATTAATTGAAGCGCGATTTAGGCGTGGTTTAGGAAAGAACACCAGAAACAGAGCTGCCTGGGAATTGAATAGGATCACAGCGAGGTAGGCATGGAATTGATAGTGATGCGAACCAGACGCGATCAACAGCGGTCGCGCTAGTAGACTCGGGACCTGCAGTCGCGTGGAGCTTGGCGCCTCCCAGCGAGCCAGCCAATCTCGGGCATAGGGGCCAAGGACACAGAAGATTAGTGGAGCCATGTTAGAGAGTTTCGCTGTCGCGTCGGGCATTCTCTATCGTATTCTTTGTGTGCTGCCGACCAAAAAGACGTACGATCTTTCCAATACCGGGCTTTATCATCAATTCTTGCGTATGCCTCTCTTGCGGGCTGCTTATAATAGTAGCTAAATAACTGTGGTGTGTCTGTTTTGATACGGAAGGGCGAGGATCGATATACTAGATTACTGGCAGCAGTGATACTTAGAGCTGCCAGGGAATATGGGTAAGACTATATCTAGTTCCGGCTCTAAATCTTAATAATAGATGTGAGATTTCTCTATATCCTGTACGTGATTGGTTTTTTTATTTTTATTTTTATTTTTATTTTATTTTATTTTTAATTTTTCTTTATTTAAAGCGAAATTCCAGCATAATAATATATAATATATCTATACTGTATCACTATTATTATCTTTATTTTGTACTTAAATTCTATCTTGTCTGCAGCTGGTCTCCGCCTTAGTTCAGGTATCTCTGGATCTAGATCATGATAGTAAAGAGGGAAAAAAAATATCGTAGTCAACCAGCAATACTAATTAGATTTTATATTATAAGCTAACTCTTAGGATATAAATTAATTTAAAACACATGTCGTGATTTCATCAGTTTCTAAACAGTACTATCCGGGGCTCATTAGAAACTTAAAGAGTTGTCAGTCCTTCAAAATTCTCTGTAAGATAATTAGATCCATGCTGTAGGTTGTCCGGCTGCAGGTTCGGACTATTATAGAGACCTGTTCCAGTAGCAATCAACATGTCACCCCGAGTGATAGTCGCTTCGAGCTAGGTAAGCCACCCTTGAGCCACCCGACGGATAATAATTGTTAAAGTGTCACCCGGGCCAAAGCGCTGATAATAAAGAATACTGAACTTGCGGATGCTATTCTGGTTTCTAAAGATGATAAATGTTCGATAGCAGAGGAGATCAATGAGAAGCCAGTGATCTGCGACTCTCTGATTGTTTAGAACCGTGGCCACCGCCTGAACGTGAACTAGACTGGTCGACTAAATCAATAATATTCTTAAAAAGCGATCCTCTAGAATAGCGAAAGAGTCTAGTTCAATACTTGAGATTATATTGATTGGCGCGATTGATCTTGGTAACAGGGGTGTAGTATAGTATGGGCAGACCACTAAAGAGGATAAAGATCCCGAAAGCGACTTCAAAGCGTCGGAAAATATAGGAGTGTCTTGTCTTCTAGGGATCGGATGTATGAGCAGTATTCCGGGATAGAATACCGGGTATGATATAATATATATTAAGTAAGGTTTGGCTGTATCATGTCGTGTCGTGGGGTAGATGGGTAGATAAGATAGGAATCGGGAGAGATAGAATGATATATATATAGATAGAGGGCTACTCTTACTATTTATTAAAGAAAGTGCGGCGGATGCCTTGGATATTTTTATTAGGAGATCCTGTTGAATGTTACAGCCGATAGGATACGAGTTAATAAAAAGAAATTGCTTCATTAGGGTATAGACTATCGCTTAGTATACTAATAATATAGTATAATATGCTTAAGAATACAACGCGGCTATCTTAATTAACTGTTATACCAGTGTAGATCCAGTTATTACAGTATATAATCTGTAATACGGTAGACCAACTTCTGTAATAGAGTTATCTTGCGCGGCGATGTTTAAAACAAGAATAGATATGAATCTAGCTTTTTTATATCTATATCGGGGTAGACTGTTAACGTTGACCTGTTAAAGAAGATAGCGAAGAATATATTATAGAATAGCGGAAGTGATACTTCTTCTGGCCAGGATATCGTGTTATTACTATCTATTTATGTGGAGAGAATCGGTTATTGTCGCAAGATTATAATAAGGTATAACTATCTTATCGTGGGCGGAGAACAGAATTTGTTTATTTTAGTATCTTATTCTCTTTCTATTCACTATGCATCTACGATATATAAATAAAAGAGAAGAAGGCTTTCTTAATCTATTATTTCCCGACTATCTTTATGGTTTTCGTAGTCTTTACCATCTTTATCTTACTCTTCACGTTTAACTCTTTATTATAGATTAGACGGTACTACTTAATCCCCTTGGCCAACTGTCCCAACTTTAACCGGAGCGATTCGTCTGATCTTGGTTTGTAGGTGGCGGAATATTCCTGCGCCCTCTCTTTTTATAACAGATCTAGATACTGGATTACTTACGATGAGAGATTAGCCTTCTCGGCCGGGGTCTATACGCGGTAGCCTCTTTTATTTATTGCGGAAATAAACGTCAAAGATATAGAAGCCGAGAGATTAATAACTATACTGGATAATGAGCCAAATAAGCAGCAGTCTCGGTAAGAAGAAAGAAGGTTAAAAAAAGATACTGCTGGTGTATTTGTACGGAAAAAGAGAATCGAGCGGTAAAAATATAACCGGATATCTTGCCTGAGTAACAGTAACCGGAAATGATAGCTATAGTGGGGTCTTGTAGTGCCTATGTTTATTTTGCCCGATCCATTTCTACTCCCGCTGGATCCAGTCCCAGCGCATGCGGTTCAGAAAAGGGCAAAAAAAGAGGAAACCGGGCATCAGGGTCTTGGGGATCTAGCTAAGCTAGCTCTTTATTTTGTGTGGGCAGGCCAGTGGTCAACCTATACGCTTGAATTACTCACCGGCTTACACGGTGATCTGTATGTACTTGCTCGCTTCGTACCCTCTTTATTAGCCGTATAGGTAAAAACCGTTGGGCCTGTTGGTTACCCTACTGGATTCTCTGTCTACTTGAGGCCGGCCGTATCTAACTAGACGAAAGAGTAGCACCAAAATGAGCAGGCGAGTAATATCCCAGGGCGATCTTTATCGAAGGATTTATTTATTCTTAATCTACCTCATCCATCTGGAGGTGGCTCGCAAAGTGAGGGCTTCCTTAAGAGTAAATAAGATAATTTTCTTTTTTGCCCGTCAGTGGATCCTTAAAACCAGCGTTTTATCCTGAATTCTAACTTATAATTTTCTTCTAGATCTGTTTTTCTATCTGCCTATACTAGTAATACCATGCTAAAAGCTACCTTTTCGCGCGCAAACACTCGTCTCAGAAGAGTCCAGGCGTATCTAGACAGCGGCCATCCGAAGCCGTCCGGTGCTCTCTAACAACCCTTAAAGATAGGAGATTCATGAATTTGTAGCGTTATGTGTGCGGTATTATAACTGAGATTAATATTTATTTAGGTGCTACTAATACAATCCCCACGGGGTCCTAGAAAGAGTTTATTCACGCTGGAAGTTCTGCACGCCCATTACTTCTGAATAATAGAGGATCTTGAAAGTAAGAACCAGAATCTTTATTTCTGTATTAATTAGATGGCGGGGGAAAAAGAGAAAATCTAAGCATAGCTTTAGGAGGTATAGAACTCTCAGTACTCTGATAAAATTAATAGGATTGTGTAGTAGATGCAGGGAGCCATCGGTAACTAGTAAGAGTAACTATGGGCCCTGAAGGATATCTCGGCTCTCCCAGAATCTACTACCATTAAAAACATATGGACTCAGGAGGAGATGGGTCACATGAAGAACCCGAATCTATTAACCGAAGATATAATAAACTTAACTACCCCACTATAATCAAATTATATATTTCTCTGAATCTTTGTCATCTGTAATTGATATGTTATGGTGTCTATCAGCCCAGTTATAGCTTTAGATACCAGCCTATTATGGTGAGAGAATGATTGAGTCTGTCAGAGAGAATAGAGATGATAAAAAGATAATAAGATTTACTCTGCTTCCGTGCTCCCCGAACTATTTTTAGTGGATTGATGTCGGGGATTGCGCCCTCCACAAGCCTACTTCTGATTAATTTCTTTGGGCGGTTGCTTTCAATCTAAGAAGCTGAGAAGCTAGGGCACTAGACTGCTTGTAACCAGTAGCTGGCGGATAGTTTCCGCGATGGGCCCCATCTGGACAACCAGGCTATAATCTTCCGTTTGTACCCGCACATCATGTTTTTATCTCTATCAGAGGATTCGCCATTTCCCCATCGGCTCCTTATATTATTGCTACAATCCGCAAATAGGCTCTGCAGCATTTGCTGTATGGGTATTGAGCGGCGCGCGAGGATATAATATGGGGTGGATCCGCTCTATCTTAGTCCAGATATAATGATGCGCTAGCGAGTTATCTTATGGGTCCGGACCACCTCTCGACCACTTGAGGCCAGACTAAAGTAGGTAAATAATTGCGAGACTCTCTAAAAGTATCTCGAAGTATTTATATTAAAGACCCCGACACAGCAGAGCTGTCAATATCTACTTGTATGACCTGTCGTAGAAGTCAGCCCGGCTCCTGGTAATCCAGGGTGTCAGATTAAGCTCATACAATGAAACCTCTTGTATGCAGAACACGGATTATAGGAGTACAGACAGTGGCGCAGAGACTTAGGTGTGGTAGAAGAGTGTATCCCATTAGTCTAATGAAATTAGGTACTGTGTGTACTGTGTCGAACATGTGATACCACATGAGGGTATAGATAAAAAGGATAAATCCATCACGCTTATACCCAGACTTCCCGAGTATGATCGTGTCGCTACAAATAAGTGCTTAGACTGACAGATCGTTCTTAATAGATTTTTTATGAATCGGTGTTGCGAGGGTAAAGCCTAACAGAATCCTATCATTGGCTGGATTAATACTAGCTAGCGGGGGGAATTCAACGGTGCCTGGTCAATTGGAGCGGAAATTAAAATAATCGCTTGTTATGCTCATCAATAGACAATTCCTGTCAGTGGAGGATAAGATACCCGATAATAATTTTTAATAGTAAGTTTAGAGGGCATTCCTCCGTACTATATAGATCTAAGAGGTGGGAAAGAGAGGAATACCCGCTTATTCTTTCTATAGATTAAACTCGAATCTTCTTAGCTTAAACTCTCCTAATTAATAGCTAGACAATGCCGTTCTTATTCCATCATATTTTCCAATTAAAAAAAAGAAAATAAGAAAAGAGACATTATTTACTCTAGTTTTTAGTTGATATTGATTATGTTTTTATATAAATACTACAACCGGGGAGTTCTCTCGAGTTTCCGGCAATTTTGGATTTGTCGATCCTGGAGCATGCAGTGACCGGATCAGACCTGGTATTATGTAACTCCCGATCCCGACCAATAAATATTCTCTTTCTGATTTCCCCCATCAAGTCATCGACCTGTTAAGATAAAGCATGTATATGCCTGCCGAGGCCTTCATTATATAACTTAATGGTGGTGGTCATTGATCTTAATAGAGTATAAAGAGATTTTCTGACCTAAAAAATCTTTCTAAAGTCCAGCCGTCCGTTATTAATAGCTCACCATCCACCGAGTCGACCGCAACATCAGGGCGCTGATTGCCCGTCCCGTGTGTCGCGACTATTTCTGCGCTAGTCATCTTGCCCGCCCCACTACTCCTATCCACCCTCATCTGCCATCGAGCGGGTGGCACAGCTTCAGGCGCTAGAAGATACAATCATAGTTTGGGGTAGGGTAATTAAATCTATCAGAGCTAATAACGCGCATGGTGGAGGTCTCCCTGATCAGCTACCTTCAGGGGGGGTTTGGGAGAGCCTCGGCGGGAAATTCCTCACGCTGGTTTTATAAGATTATTTTTCACCTAGAACATCTCTACAAACAGATAAAGCTGATAAGGACCCCCATGCTTTCTGGGTTCTCCGGGTTCTACCCGACTTGTCTTAGCCGATCATCCGGGGATCGCTACTTTATTAATATTACGCTCTCGTTAATCGATACTGTACAAAGTACTTGCCCGACGCTCTAACTGATGATGGCCGCCCTGGATTCCATGATAGGTGCTCAGCAGCGTCGTGTGGGACGAGTATTTTAGTATATTTTAGTTCTATGGACAAGATCGGTGTCTCTTCTTTGTTTGTATCTGGCGGATAATGATACCATTTTGCCAGGCTCCTGGTAGACTTGACTATACTGGGTTTAACCAGCCGAAGAACCCAAAGTGGTCGCCCTCTGAGGCCCATGGACCCACACCGGCAAATACTCACGAATTAGCTGATTAATCGACCATAGTTGGCGGACCGGTTTCCCCCACTTCTTATAAGGTGATGGTAGCTAGCTTTCTTATAATTCCTGAATTTTCGGGGCTTCTCTTCTATATCATGTAGTCCAGCGGATAATATCTATTAACCCTAATCCTGCCATTTGCTTGCTATCCACCTGCTATCCGTCTTATCTATTCTTGAGCGAGCCTGTGTCTCGTGCCGCCGAGAAGTTTTATATATCTTCTGTCTTATCTCTAGCTAGAACTCTAAATATTCCTCCGTCTCTCTTACTGGTTTTCCACCCATCCTATCATGCCGTTAAAGAATAGTACGCTGTCCCGGCTGGCTGTTCTTCGCCAGACTTTGCAGGATAAGATTTTATAAGCACAGCAAGCCCTGTAAGCACGGCAACTGCTAAAATATATCTCATTAATGATACTATTGAATAACTTCGGCCATCGCTTGTCTGTATCACGCGAGTCCTCCGCCGATACGGATGATCGTAAAAGCCAATAAGACGGTGATTAGGAAGCCGATAGCGTCTATGCTCCAGAGATGTCAGAACTGATCAAGAATCTGGATCTAAATAGTGATTTGACTAATTATTTAGTTAAGTAAGACAATCATCAAGTCATCTATATATGTTTTATACCTGCTAACCTGGATGATTTAGTCTTGAGTTAAGGATGAGGTGGGTAGAAACATACCTTAAGAATATCCGGTCGGAACCTGGCCCAATAAGGGCGATAACAGAATGAATTTACTGATGATTTGTTTAGTGCCGTTAAAGAATTCATGAAGAGTCAAGAAGAAACGAACGCGGCTATGCAGCGGAGTCTGGAAGACCTTCACACGCGGGCCCCGCCGGCCAGCAAATACTCTATCCGGACCAGTAAAACTATAACGTATTAGGTAGTAAGAGAGCGCAAGTTACTAGAAATAAAAAAAAGATCTCTGTTTTGTCTCTTCATATTCACATACTTTGAGGTGGTATCGGCTGTCCAGCTATGGGTAATTACCAGTAAATCCGTCGCCGCTAATCATAAACGACCATGGTCCTTATTGGCCGAGCACATCACGGTCTTAAACTCGTGGAAGAATGGCGTCGGGCCGATCCACGGTTTATTTTCTACACTAAGATATCGCGAGTCAGTCCTTGTGAACCTAAGACACGTTGTATTTCGAACCCTAGTACGACAGAGGCTAGGTTTGGGCTAGTATTATTTAACTGAATAAACTTGAGCGATTTTTTCTCTTAGAACAGAGTGTGCCGGGCAGTCTCTTAATAAATAAGTAAGTCTGTTCCTGTTATACAGCTCCGTAACTTAACACACTTTGTGCGGACTTGGATTAAGCTCATGAAGAGCATTCTTCTGTACGTAAGGGTGTATGTATACGGGCCATCGAAGCACGTACAGTGTCTATTATATGAGAGTGCGAACGGTGGATTCCTGTTCGCGCGTCTGGGAAGGAGTCAGAACCTCTCCCGGCCCTATTCCCGAGCGTTTCGGGAGAAGCTCGAATACCAAGATTATAGGTATCTTGAGCTATTCACCCCACCGGCTTCACTGGCCCAATCAGATGAATCCGTGTTACTCCATTCATTTATCCAGCTTAAGATATTGGTCGGGCCGTCCCAAATGGCCGGTACCGAAATTACGATGGCCAGTGCTCCATAAACTATTGCCGGTATTTTTTCGAAAGCGGTCGATCGCTGGTATAATCTCCGATTACGACCAATCTTTCAGGCTCTCTCGCAAACATTCCCCTTCCTAGCATCGCCATACTATTATACTATTGTACCCTTCTAGGCGGTTCTCTCGGACGTCGGGTCTTCGGCGAAGACCGACCCATTGCTAATTGATCTCCGCTACTATTTACGTCAGTTGTTCATGCGAATAGTTATGTTATAGCTCTTAACATATGGTCTAGTATTATCGACAAGATGGTTTTCCAGTATGGCTGCCCCCCTAGGGATCTACTACATCGCTTTTCTACCAAAATACAAGGCACGGGAAAATTTCACATCACCCGGGCTCTCTACTTTCGACCATTCAATTGTGGTTGTAGTGGCTGGGAGTGGATATGGAATACTGACCACCCAGTCGGTTGTCTGCCGGGAATGGAAGATGCGGCCTCCATGCTAGCCCGGAGCCCCTGTTTCTGCTTTCGTGTGCGACGGATCCGCGTCCCAGGGAGACAGCGCCTTTAGTTGATGAACCAAGTATTGAGCTTTATTATCAGTAGTCGTCAGATGAGGTGTCAAATCGATATAGACAGGGGGCCAGGAGAATTACCTGGTGGTGATTGAGATCAGTGCTCCTCATCAGGGCCTGCTTCTTATTTTCCTTCGGATACGGATGGTCTGCGTGATCTCGTAGCCAGTTTTGTAGCATATCGATAGCTGGTTTCGAAAATTGCGTCCGTCGATGTTTGGCTGCCGTCCGGATAGAGCTGGTCTAGATGTCGATATAGCTTGCCGCCGGGGATACCAAATCATTCCCAAATGTATTGCATCTGAGAGTGTCTTGTTGGTTTGGCCGTTAATCTGACCGTTGATTTGACCAGCAAGAAGGCAAAAATCCACTCGAAACCGGACCGGAAGTAGTTCTGCGTTCGCTCGGCGCTGATGTACGCCATAACGCCAGAGCTATATAGCTCTCGATTTGATTATGGAGATCTGGTAGGAGTAGCTATAGTTGTTAATGAGTATTCTGCGGATATAACCTGCACGAGTGCTGCATCTTACCTTCTTAAATAACGGAAGACATGATTGATGAGTAGTCTGTGAAGTGGAAAACGACAAAGCCATGTTTCTGAGAAATGATTGAAGTCTCGATGGGCTGCAATCTAGGGTAGCTCGTCAGCGGTAATGCGTATCGCGAGATGTAAATGTTGGTAGTACGCTTCGGATCATATCGAAGAGATACGTAGCCCTGCAGCCTATAATAAGCAGCAGTAAGCAGCGGTTTTTATCATCAGTCACGGTACTATTAATAGGAACGTAGCCGTTACAAATTCGTGTATTGCATTTACTCATTGAGTACGCTCCCCTCCTGACTTGCCCATTCTATTATCAAACACGACTTGCCCGCCACATAGGTGAGAACATCCACAAGAATACACGCCTGATTGATGACCCACTCGGCCCCAGCACAGTGACCTATTAGCTTTGATAAACTCCTGGCGGCAGCAGTTTACTGTATCAACTATGGATTCTGTGAGAGGAACAGGTCACCGATCATTCTGAGTGCGATACTATATAATTTGTTTTTACACCCATGGTGATTTTCGCATAATTATTATCACGCTCGGTAGTCAATATCAAGATAGAGAAAGCTGAGTTGTCCTTCTCGCGTAGAGTATTCTAGTTTGCCCCCACAATCGCGACCTCATCCCTTCATAATTAACCATGTCGCAGACGGCCTACTCAAGAAATACATAACTAGCGTGGCGCCGAACGCGCACCAAACATCTCTCTCAGAGAACCTCTCGGCAGCCTCTCAGAGAGACTTTACCGGGCAATTCTTCGTGTTTTTTTTTTTTTTTTTTTTTTGGCGATCAGGGCAACCGGTCAATGAATGATTAGACGAATTGGGCTTTTGCGGCTTGTAGCTAATAGCTAACGAAGAAACAATCCAACGAAATCCTGAACAGTTCCAGGCTTTTTGATCATCAGCATCAGTCATCAATCATTAATTTTTGACTGATACTGAGCAAGGATCGACTGGAGAACCGCCAATAAGTTGACGGCCTATTGGCCGCATGTGAAGTTCCTGGTCTTAGCAGGATGCAGATCGCCGGTTGAGCCAGGGGTCAAGAGCCTCGGTTTTTTACTACTTTCTCTTTCTAATTCCCAATCGGCAGAACCACATGTTTTCCCCCATGCGGTGCTCCGTTCAACCGTAGAGAATAAACTAGACAAAACTTGTCATCTTCAGAGATAGCCGCCTGATAAGCTCGATAGGCGCTGTAGAATACGCTCGGTAAGTTTCAAATAACCAGTAAAGTTGTGTTCAGAGCGATCGCGCTTCCGTTTAAACGCTGGCTCTTGCTCAGAGTATATATAATGACCATGGCGGTGTTCGTGGGGGTTCCACATGGACTATTCCCGCAAGCGGGACGGGGAATCCAGGAAGTTTGCCCAGGTTTCTGTGCCCCTTACTCTTCCTCTCCGGGTATCTGGCAATGGGCAGCTTGAAGATGGCCACCGTGCCATGCCCACTGTAGCCATCTCGTCGAGACAATCTATCTAGTTGAGACTTTTTAATCCCCTTTGGCTATCGAGTCGCGACTAGATCATGGTCCGTTGATCACCAGTGGCCCTCTGTTCATCATCCATCGCTGGAATTAAATTTAGTGATGCCCAGTAGGGATGGGTGAATAGTTTGCGCTGGACTTGAATGGCCGGTCGAGTTTTTGCTCTATGAGATGTCTACCAGCTTAGACTGGCGGCTGGGGACTAGCGCTGCATAGTTAGTCTCTCTGGTTCCCGGAACGGATGGAGATATAAGGCCGCCGCCACCCAGTCCTGTTAATTCCAGGACCAGGCTTCCTGGCCTCGTTCACTGAGTATACCATGTACAACAGTGTTCTCATACCGACGATCCTTGTAGATTATCGTTATTACGTCTTGCAACCTTCACAACAATGGGGGTTCTGTGTCGTATGATCCCCGGCATGGAAATAGACACTATGCTGTACAAGTCCTCTTCACACGAATGGGGGTTCTGTGTCATATAATCCCCGGCATGGCAATAAACACCATGCTGTACAAGTCCTCTTCACATGAATAGGGGTTCTGTGTCGTATGATCCCCGGCATAGCATTGGGCCCCATATTATAAACTTGTGCCCTGGGCTATCTCTGTGATAGATGATCTTTATTCTTAAAACTATATTCTATGCCCCCCAGTAAAAGACAGACACCTCTACGCGGTGCTGGGGACCAGTACCTGTCCATCACTCGATGGTTGTGGAAGCCAAGATCTGTCAAATTTAGTAAATATTAGTATATAATCGACATAGGATCGTATCTCTCTGTTTAATATAAAAATGTAACGCGTATTTTTGAATGCACAGTACGTATACCGATGATAATAGATTGAGCCACAGCTGTATACTCTTCCATATAGACAAAAATTCAGTTCTCCACTATAATCTCTATGCTTTATTCTCCCAACGGCCAAGGCGTCGTACATAGTACTCGGCTGTGGAAGGGTTGAAGTAGGCGGGTAATTTTTAGCCCGATGGGCAAGCCAAAGCCCAGTCATTTTAGAGGTCCCATCTAAGACTAGCATGAATGCGGTGAACACTAATGTTTCTATCAATCAGACGTAAAAAAAACCCGGCTGTGGATGATTACCCACCGACCTAACCGCTAATTCGCTGCGGTGGGCATTTGAGGACGAGACGTTCCTTTGACCGTGTCTGTGGTATGCCCAAAGTAGACCAGACAGGGTAACTCGGACTCGTAGGACAACCAAAAACCCATGCCCGCCAAAAGTCCCCACCCAGACGCCGGTGGTCAAGAGAGAGCCACTATTGCCCTGTCCGATCGTGTCAAGAGTTGACCCGTAACCGACCAACTGCCCAGAATCTATTTGCCCGTCTGTCCCTCTAGTGTCCTAATACCCGTCCAGGGCAACTGTATGGGCCTTGGCTGGCAACGTTTGATCATTCCAGCACAGACCAATCGATCCATGGCCGACGGGCAAGTTTCACTTGAAAGTCAACCAGTCCAGGCCGGTTAACACCAAGCGCCGGGCCCGTGTGCAGGGCCCTTTGCACGGATGGGCCTCTCGATAATCAAGATACTCTATGTTTCCCCATCTTGTCCATGAACAGCTCGAAGAGCTCTGAGCAAGGTGAAAATGCCCTCGCCTTTTCGATTCTCCGTACATGCACGATAAGCTGCCAACCGCTCAAAGTGCTTGGCTATCATAAGTCTCCTGCACGAGAAACCAGAGAACCCCCAGTAAGACCAGCATGAACTGCTTTCTTATAAATTGCCCTACATTTTTTGCGCTGGGTTCTGATCGGGATACCCTTTACCCGGATCACTCGACTTATAAGCAAGACGGGCAACGACTACATCCATAATTGGCCAGAATTTTACCTGTGCTCGCGTTATGAGCCTGAGATGTATTCTAGCTATACAGCAGACTTAATAGTATCGCCGCTATGGGAAAAGGTCATAGAGGCGGTTCAACAAACCATAGAGGCCTGTCTACCCGCATCTTCATGGTACAGTAGCAATGCTAAGTACTCCCTCTCCAAAAACCGTTTTGCAGTCCAAAAAGCGCACTGTGTACTGTTGTCAACCGTATCTTGCTATCATGACTGGGCACTTCCACTGGCGGCCCTTTTTTCTACACATTATATACCCCTTTGATTAATCTTTTACTCTCCTCTCTTGCCCAGTATTTCAAGATCCTGGTCTACGAGTGTGTGCTTAAATGCCCAATGGAATATCTCGGTTGTCTAGGTACCGGCCATCCTCCCGCGAGCATATTCTTATCTCCAGCGGTGGATGAAACTACCCACAGAGTATAAATGCCGAAACAGAAGTGCTAGAGCAAGCATCATAGCCTTCATCAATCATCACCCAACCAACCGAGATTTCCCTGCCCATACCCAACAAGATACAGTTAATATCTCATAGGCCACAGCCAAATAGGGTTAACAATGACTAGCCTCGCACGCCTCGCACGCCTCGCCATGCACCTCGCATTCATTCTTTGCACGGCAGCTGTCTTTGTCTCCGCCACCGTTGCGTGTGTTCCTGGAAAGTATGAATGTGGATTCCGGAACGGTCGCCCGGCTGTTTTGAGCTGCAATGGACAAGGTTTCCTGGTACCGAAAGCGCGGTGTGGCCCTGGACAGATCTGCAGGGACCTTCATTGCATCTGAAATATGGTGCGGAGTCGTGAGGGGGCAAAGTTTATCGGAAAGGGTTCATGTGTAGAATTGTGACTGGAAAGCATGTCCTTGTATCGGTTCTATCTAGAATTGTACATATATAACTAGTCTGCTAAGGCCACGCTACATATGTCTTTATCTATCATAATTTGTCGTCTCTCGAAAGTATCCATTCTCGTGGGCCGAACGTGTTGCAGAATATCTTATCTTTGAATCGAGTGCTTTCTTGGACGGCAATTTTTGTTATTCTATGTCATTATCTTGACAATTTAATTGAAGCTTCTGTTTCTTTGTTTTTGCGGAGTCTGAAATGCACCGTACTGTTCTGTATAAGGGGTGTTCGTGGTGATACAAAACGCTTCGTAATTACTTGCGCTGTCAACTGAATCTCTAAATATCTGTCTCTTTTAACGCAGGAAAACCAATCTGCACGTGAAACATGAACATATAAAAGGAGTTGCCATTATTATGTCCATGCAAGAATATCCAATGAAAAAGGTGTAGTAGATGATTAATCAGGAGTAGTAGATGTTGTGTACAAATCGGGCCGGGTTTAGCGTCCATTCCGGACTAATCGAATCGAATCGTCCAATCGTACCGTTGACACTCCATCCCAACGCATCCCTCGGCCATATGAAAATCTCAAACCGGAAATCTGCACTGCTCTTGGACCGACTACATTGAACCACCAGCCGCCAAATCCTCTCGCGGCACCGGGCCAGGTTTCCAGGGGTGTGCTCTACTCGGGGTAGGAAGAAAGGCAAGACAGCAATTGATTCGCCCGTGTATTTGTGTATGACGGAGAACTGGATCTCTAGCCAATGGATATGGCTCGGGAATATGGACGAAACATAGCGAAAGAGACCTTCTGCCTGCGTAAGCGGAGACAGAATACTGGGCCCGGACCATGCAAGGAAGTTTGGGTCGTCGTAGTCGGAGGAGAGATAGCAGTCGATCATGCTTTCCATAATAAAATGGTCAGCGGGCGGTTCCCATTCCTGGCTCCTGGGTTCCATTAACATGTTGGATAAGTAGTCGACAGGCCTTACAAAATCATTCTATGTATTGGCGAGTCTACCGTCGAGAAAGCATTATGTCAAGACGCTGCAAGGGATGGGGAGGTGAGAACGTGGTACACGTACCTTGATGTCAACAAGTGCTGCATGGGGAATAAGATTGTCGAACTTTGAAGAAGATCCGGTAGGGAGGGGGGTGATCTGGAGTTTAAATAAATAAATTGTTTTTAAATGAAAATGGAAGACATGGGTTTTCGTTATAACTCTTTACTCGACTGGCTATTTAAATCAGTTCTTTTCAATACGTCGATTACAGTACATAGAATGAGAGTGGGCCATGGTGTTTTTGCAGCGGCGGTTTATTGTATAGCATGGATGAATAGACAAGATCAAGACCCAGGACCGAAAAAGGAAGCAAAGTGGTGTGCATAACTGTCACAAAATGCAACTATATCCTGGATGAAAACTACGGAAGTGAGAGATAGAACCGACGCTATTCGTGTAATACACATATGAATGCCACCGGGTAGAGCTCCCAGCACTTTATATAACCTGAATGCACATCCCAGTTAGGCTGTGCTACATCCCGCCTCGCAATGAATCCTTTAAACATCCTACCTGAGGCATCAAACTTGCATCGTTCATCTCTTTCGCTTTCCAGCAGCCGAACTTATATTGCCGCTCGCCTCCCGCTTTAGAGCATTCTAGAGTTGGTCAAGTGCCTGTCTCAACTACTGGTTCCACTACTTTTGTGCATCGATACTATTCTCCAGCACTCTGTTGTAACCCGTCAGCTACTAACATACGTCATTAACACCCCTTCAGTATTATCTCTCTTTCGTCATCTTGTTTCTTCAATAGACAGGAAAGAATGAGACGGGCAGACTACAGAATAAAAGCTGACATACTCGATTCGGTCACTTAGCCTGACATTAGGTTAACAGTGGCAGTCTCGAAATGTGGTTCTCATGACAATATTTATAGCAATAGGAATTTATACTCTTCTAAAAGGGGCGATACCTCTACCTGGTTACGATCATTAATATTCTCCGCTTGGTTAAATACCTCATTCCCCTCGTTTGGAACACTATCGGGCCCTTGAAGCTCGCCTGCGTTGGGAGGTTCTTCGATATACCAGCCTGCGTGCGGTGGGCTTGACGGTTGATCGACCTGTACAGTACGACCTTCCAGTATTGCTCGAAGTGTTTCAAGTCTGTTGTATGGAGGTTTCGGGGCATGGCTCCACTAAAAATCAAAACTGGCCATCTGGTGCGTTAGGTTTCCAGTTAAAGCATGAAAGAAGATCGGCGGGGCTGCCGGAAAAGGGATGAATAAATAGTCTGACCGGCTCTGCGATGAGCAGGTTAGGCTCATATTTCTAAGTCAAACGGGTCAATTGACTGGTACGCAAAGAAATGAGGCATATGAGAAGGTACTTAATCCACAGACCGCTTTCCGTTCCTCGTGAATACCCGCTTAGGCTACTGAAACCTAGTGATATATCAACTCCTGGAGTAGACAACATTTCCCAAATTCAAGAGCATGGACAATCTACTTATAATACCTGGCGCTGTCTTGGACCCCAGAAGAATTCTGATCCCAGCATGCATTACGCCAGGTCTACGACGATGTGTCGGAGCAGGGGTCAGCGTGTGAATACAGGGAACCAACCAAGCCCTGGAAACAATACTGTGCGCACGTCAGCCTAGCAGTTCTTTTGTCTGCCCTAAATATCCATGATGCAAGGCATAGTAGAGTAAGAACGTGTCTCACTGAAATTGTAAATTTAAATTCAAATCTATACTGTAGCAGCGGAGATCATAGCTATTCTAGTTATCTGCCCCATGTTCCACAGCTGAGCATCGTATCATCTATTTACAGGTATTCTCTGGCACAAAACCGGTTACATCGTCTCGGTGGGATCTAAGTTGGAGACTCCAGCAATTCACCCGTCGGACATGTGGAAAGAAATCACGGTCCATCCAATGGAAGCCCGTCCCAAAGAGAACAATCATCCATACTGGCCACTTCGAACGTCCAGCCGCCAGTACAATCGTGCTTGCAACAGCATAGCCGCCTCGCTCGCTCACCACTCGCCGCGCTCTTCCGCCGGACCAAGAACTGTTGCTGGCGATACCGGCCCTAATGAGAAAAGTCCCCCAGGGCCAGGACCTGCAGGGCGGGGAGCCCGGTCGCACCGAACGCCCACTGAGAAAATGCCACGAACTCCCGAGCTTCAATGTTAACCGGGCCCGACCGGACATATCGCTGGTCGGCCGCCGTCCAGGCAAAGGCCGAAAAGATTCGGTAAAGAGTGGAAGCCTCCCGATTGTGGCGGCGCGCACAGTGGCTTTGAACCCCTTTCTTATGTAATTCGAACATGATTTCCCGCCGGAGATTACGATGTACCCTCTCTTCCCCACTGAACCGGATGTGAAGCAGTTGAATTGACGAGTGCTCCGCGACGTGGACAAAGAGATTATGCTGTTCTGGTCAGTGGGAGGACAATCACGCCGCAGAGTGTACGTACCGCAATGAGCGGGGTCAGACACAGTCCCACCGCAGTCAACGCGCAGTGCTGGATGACCTGGGGAATGTCGCGGGTCCACCGTGGAGAAACATCGCGAACATCTTCAAAGAATCCCCCCTCGTCCACCGCAATCAGCTGACGCTCATGGAAGCTGAAGGACCTCAGCGAGGACTGATGACGAAGGATGGCCTCTCGAAGCCCGGGAAGAAGGCGAGGGAAGTTTGTCAGTTTAATGTGCAGATGTTGCAGGCCATGCAAGGAGAGCAAAAGCTCCACGATGGCCATATAGACGAGTCGGTCATCGGATTCGTGGAGTAGATCGCTGTTAACTTCGAGTCGCTTCAGGGGCGGAGGGTTGTCTGTCTGTGCTAGCAACCACAGGAAGCGTAACTGATTGTCACATCGAAGAAGTCGCAGCTCCTGCAGCGATTGGAACGACAAAGTGGGTGCGGAATTAAGGACCTCGCCTGGAAAACGTACATTCGAGAGAGACAGCGAGGTTAGTAATAAAAACGGGCGAGGTGCGTATGGCTCATTGGGAAGCCCAAGCCATGGCTGAGTCAGCTCGGGAACAGTCAGGCAGTCCGTGCCACACAGCAGAAACCCGATTTGTAGCTTGCGCAGATGGGTCTGATTCCGCTGCAGGCATATCCGCAACACGTCAATCTCCCAGCGATGCCGAATGCCCTCCCACGCTATGTCCGCTAACGATGTTAATTCTGTTAAGCCTCGGAAGCTCTGTCCCGCATGCGGACACGTCCCGTCGGTGATCAGTGACACCCGATGCAGGTTTTTCTGGTGGTGGATTAGATACCCATTGTCGTCGAGTATCCCCGTGGGCATGCAGGTGCCAAGGTACCAGCTGTCTTGGTCAGTATGCGTAAAGTTCGAGGAGATATAAGACCGCACCAGAACAAGTGAAGGGTGTCGGGGTTGAGAAGGGCGAAAACTCGGCCCAGCTGAGCAGACAAATCGGCTATAAAGTCTTCATGAGCGGTTGGCTCATGTGGACTGCCCAGAATCGAGTAGCCATGTGAGACTGTGGGGAGGCGGGGCGTCTTATAGTAGACGCAACGGTTGAACCTCGCAATCTAGATTGGGGCCTCAATAACGACTCGTTTGGTGTGATGTAGGAACTGGGCGGTCCGTAGACCGCCGTGCCGTCGGAAGAATAGATCAATATCGAGATCATTCAGAGCCCATTCAGAGCCCGTGCGGAACCGGATCGATTCATATAGTCGAGGGACCAGGGTGGTGTATAAACCTGTGGAGACCTGACTCATCGATCGGATGGTATACCATGGTAGCTGATCTATGATCAGCATCTGTATGCCTCAGAAACGCACAAGGCGGTAGGCATACCAATTCAGCAACCATATACAGAATCTCTAATGGCAACGTGTGTAGCATGTTGTTTGGGTGGATGCTCTCCAAGGTTATCGAGAGACATTTATATGGACAGAATAATCGGATATCATATTTTCTTACAATATTCGAGCAAATGGTGAATGGTGGGCTTGAAGTTGAGAGTTAAACTACTATCTAAAAGATGCATCCATTTGACCGTACCTAAACGGTGAATCGGTGAATACTAAGATATACCGTGCAATTTGCAATTTCTATATTCAATAGACGGGAACAATGTTCCACGCACTGGATTTGTGAACACGGTCCGACCAAAATACTGTACTGAATCAGTTAAATGTTGTAAGGTGTGCTTATGCTAAGCACACGGCAACAACAGAGAACAGAGAACCGAGAACCGAGATTCTAGATACAAATTCTTGCGACCTGCTTATGGCGCAGCGATCGGGGATGGAATATCAATGCACTTTCTTTAGGATTCTAACCCATCCATAGCAGTAAATGTCTCCTTCAATCAGGCCTTCTTGCGTGTGGGTTTGCCCTGTCCTTGTCCTGGTCTGATGGCCGTTGGCGAGGTTCGATGTTTGCCCGGAGCGGGTACGGAAGAGGTATGGGATCGCCTTGGCCGAAGCCGCTTCAGCCAGTCCTGACGGACTTGTTCTTGGGCTTTCATTTTCTGCGCCCGTGGAGCTGAGACATCTGGTTGCTGAATAGCCCACCATACCAGTTCAGAAGCTGGCTGACATGGCTGACATGGTCGCTCTGTCGGTGGAACGGAGCGCGGTAATTGGATAGAGCCCGTCGTGAATCTTACTCGCCGAGAGAAAGCCATATCGCACAGGTTATTAAAAGAGTAGAAAGGTAATATAGTATAGTATTGACTTGATACTGGCAATGAAGCTGTTGCTGATTTTCATACTAGGCTCGGAAGTTTTCCCACTGATTCTGAACAGTTCCCCGGGTGATCGACTTATATATCGGTGTAGGAGCTGATATACCTTCGATTTATACTGGGTGCAGCCCAGGTGCGAATAGGCTTTGTTGAATGCAGTCCCGAACGTGTCAGGTAGAGTGGGTTGTGCGGATAAAAACGGTCTCTCATCGATTCCGTGCAACACCCGCATTTTGTGCTGGAGATAGCGCCGTACGGGACCGAAGCCGACTGTCGTCTACTATACGCTGCATTAGATGGTTTTTGCACTGGAATATCCTTCAGGCTCGCCAAATCCTTTGAGGATGGTACTAAAAAAAGTGCGGCGGAAGGATGCCTTGATTTCTGCTTGCTTTGCAGATGTGCGCTAGCAACGACCGTTGTCTACCACATCTCCGTCAGGCACAACCCTGCTTCTAAATCCTTTATAAGCGGACATATAATGGAATCCTTAATACAATACATCGCCTCTCTGCAGTGACTCCCAACTAGATAATTTGACAACCCACCCTCGCAGTCGTCAAAAATCCAAGCATAGACAGGACTTGGTTCTACATCGTTCTTATTGGTGATGCAGTGGCGACAGCCATGGCTTGGGCACCCTCGGCGACAGCCGTCTCGGAAAAAGCAATGCAATCAAGGCAGGTCAGGGGTGCAGACAATATGGTCAAATGAATCAAATTGCGGACAGGAAAAATAAAAGTGGATAATATGACGGGTATATTTGCCCCCAATATGAACAATTCCACGATGGCAAAAATTACTACCACTGCTGTCTGCCCAACGACCTCTAGTGCAGACAGTGTTCCCGTGCCATCGCAGCAGCCGAACGGAGAACCTAGCGCCCTCACACCATCTGTGACACCGACTGGCACCTCTCATCTATTCACCGGGGCTGCCTCACACAGCGGGGGGATGTCTACCCTATGGGGCATCATTGTTCTAGGCTGCCTGCTCTGGCTTACTTGGCAGTAGGAGCAATGATCCCATCGTCCGGGTCCAATGATAGCCACATAAATTGACTGGCAGTGTATCAGTGTGGGTCGAATTCATCCGCGGTGGGCATGCTGGACATGCAACACATCTTTCAAAATATTAGACGCCCCTGGCGCCGTAGATAGTGCTTATAGCTGGCCTGTTAAAATTGTCTGTGTATTTAATAGTCAGATTGGTACTGTCCGGGTTGTAGCTTCACTTGGAGACAATCTCCGTTATAATAGCTCAGAGAGAGGCATTGAGAAAGAGTGTTTCAAATCAACTGTTATCTTAGGAGCCCACTACAGCTAGTTTGTATCACTGGAAGGGTAACGTCGATTTTTGCCAAGTCAGGCTGTGGTCCGCTGGTGGATGGTAGCGCTACTTTTCCTCCTATACACTACGTAGTGCTATCCCCAATCTCAAAGCGTGGCAAACCACCAATCATAGCTTAGCAATGCTGTGCGATAGGCATGCATTAAGCCCCTACCGCCCATACCAGTGCGGACGCAATGGAAAATCCCACTGCAAGCCAGATCACCACCAGCATCTGGGAGCCAAGGCCTGCATGGATCCCCACCGGCTGGAGCATGCTCTGGATCCCCGCGACTAGAATACCATAGATAGCCGTCATACTTGCCGATGCACCAACAATGAACACCGTGGTAGTCTTGCGGCGGTCAGTATTAAATTAGTTCAACGTACGGTCAGGGGCTTATAATAGAAGACACGGCAACGGCCACACTCCCACATAGTACCTTAACCAGGCCGATAATAATTAAGAGGGCAGTGCCCACAAGCCCGATAATATACGCCCCGATTACCCATTAGGATACTTGATGGTACTTCCGCAGGCCACTCTGGCTGGATTCCGGAAGGAGCCCGTCGATCTTGCCCAGCCGATCGCCCAAAATAACTACCAAGTCAAAGGAGAACGACACACTGGGCTTGATACAGTTGGAGAAGATGTCTACATCATGACTACCTTCGCAGTAGCCCCAAAGCCCAACGGCAAAGTAGTCTGGAAGGGGCATCTTTAGATCTTGTAGGCCTTTGGACGCATCTTAAATACGGCTGCCGACTTGACCCGCCGTCGTCCCGGCCGAGCCTGGTAGACCCTGGGCGATGTCTTGTACAGTGGTGGGTAGATCCAGAGCATCGCAGCGGTCATCAAAGGACCGAGCAATCGTTAAATCATCAACCGTGGGGAACTCGGAAATATTCACCTGCAGAATCTACATCAGCTGCAGGCCGGTGAACCAACTTCCGAGAATAACAGACCTTGACCAAGTAAAGAGCTTGCAGCGATGAAGAGAATATACAGGCTGCAAATAGTACAGCAAGGCAAATAAGGATGGCAATAGACAAAGCAAGAGGCAGTACTCTGAGCGGTAGCATCAGGTCGTTATATATAAAAGACTGCGATGACACTGCAATGACTGGGATAGGGCCGAGTACTGTATACCAAACCTGGAGAGATATAAGAAGCGATAGGGAGGTACTGAAACGTACGACTGCTATCAATATATAGATCATGAAGATGTATCGACTGGCCATCGTGCAAAGCGTTCATTTGATTTCCCATCTTCATCGAGCCCTCATAATATGCACTTATTCCAGTGAAAAGAATAGAGGCTCTCATTTAAAGAACAGTAAGTAAGATCAAGCTGTCGTTTATGCACCCAAGGATAGTTGATGGATACAGACACTTGGCTGAAAGACCCAACTCTCTATTTCCTCCGGCCAGCAGTGACCACCATATGTAGACAAAGCGGTACGACATTCTCAACATGAGCAGAATAACAAGGAAATAAGTTCCCGATAAGAGTCACTTAGTTTTTCTGACCTTTTCATATCTTGAAAAAGGAGTGATAGATTTACAACTAACACGTACTGTGCAGTACTGTAATTCGACTCCGAGCAAGATCCAAGTCTGAAGTCCAGAAACTGCGTCGTGCGCTGTGCAGCGTTGTCCACCATATACAGTAAAAGCCCTTCATCCGTATTAGTCACTCTATGGCTATACTGCAACTACAACGATATGGAGGCGGCTTTTGGACAGTCTCACAAGTAAGCGCCGACACCATTTTCTGCCATACATTTTCTCGCGTGAATTCCTGTACACTGATACCAAGCCATCTATAGGGAACACTTGACATCGGGCCTTAGCAGTCTTATTCGAAGGACTCAGCCTACACCAGCTTTTCAACCTTCTTCTGATATTCCTCAAGCTCCCCCAGTTAGCTCCAGAATCACGGCAAACCGAAAGACATCGGCTTCGCACGTACAGCTTCCGAAATAAACACCCTTGGCAGAAATAGAAGGCACCGAAATTTCAATAACCGAGACGCTGCCAGGACTCGCTGAACGCCCACAGCCCAGCTTTTTAGGTGCCACAGTGCTGCCGAGTCTGCCTCTATTTACCATCAGTCAACCTACCATCGCGACGGTGTCCACGGCATCTGACCCACGGTTGCTTAATGGTCATCCAGAGCCGGGCCCAGCAGGCGCTTGGATATCCAAGGTAGCGGACAACCTGGGCAACTTTGTTAGCCAAGCACAAAGTTTCTTCTCGGCCGCCGAAACACGATTGAATACACCTGACGTTACAGCCATGCCAATTTTGTCAGATATTCAATCGGGTTGGGCCACGCCTCTGGATTGGACAGCGCTGCAAGACTGGACGGTACGCCCTCCAAAAACCTGGGATGTGACCAGGACCGTCTTAGGCGGCCCTTCGTCTGGACAAGCACTACCCGGTGAGGGAACTACCAGACCCAGATCCATGATTTTTGGAGGCCCCATGGCCACTCCGGTCATAGATGCAATTGAAATTCCATTGGGAGGAATTGTCGGCACTTCAAAAACATCATCAATATGGCCATCTGGGCCAACAGTAGTTTCATCTTCTAGCATACAAGAGGACAGGCCAACTCAGTTAATCTCAGGCGTGGCGATAACACCAGATGGGACGTCACAATCACCAACCGCGATGATAGCGCGGGGTGACCCGTCTGCAGATGGGACGTACCAATTGTCTTACACTCGGCGCGTGAGTACTGCTAGCACTTCAACGGGCTAGGTCAAAAGTTTCATTGGACAGAATAGTTATCGGCATTAATAAGAAAAATTTAGCCAGATATGCTGGAATTTCAAGCCCTTCATTTATAACATCGGGTTAGTGTTATTTAGGCTGCGCTAATAGTAGTAGTTGTATTCCCGTAACCCCACTAGTAAGGCCAGACTGCAGGAAAAACCGAGTGAGTCTTTTCGCGCGAGTGGCAAGAATGGTGGGCAGTTAAGATATTTATTTCACTTCCCATGTCTGATGCCTGGAACTGGCACCAGATCGGTCGCATCCCTCTCTGTCAACACGACTAGTCTTTCTTACAGCCAGCCATAGGAGAGAATAGGAGAGAGTCGAGAATCACCAACGCAACAAAATGGCTGCCCCCATTCTCAAATTGCCCGTTGAGATTTTGCTCATAATATTTGCACGCTTATTGCCCCGCGATCTTCAGGCCGTATGTCTTACGTATAGGGGTTGGAACTCGCTTGCGCAGCCATTCCTCTACGACCATATTGAATGGACATGGACACGCTCCCAGATTCCTCCGATCATTCAGTTTCTGCGAAGCATTGTGCACAGGCCGGAGCTCGCCCGTTTTGTCCATTCTCTCACCCTCAAAGGGGTCGATTTGGACGACGAGCACACTGGAGGTACCCGAAAGAAACATCCCCACATTCCCGTCACGGAAATCGATCTGGATGGGCTAGTGGAATGCATCGAAACGCTCCATGTTCCATACGCTCAACAATGGATCCAAGAATTGCGTGCCGGAGTGATGGATGCGTTGGTCACACTCCTACTGTCACGGCTGCCGGGTCTGAGAGTTCTTTACATGGGCAAGAACTTTACCCGCGAGGCTCGCTTGACGGGCATGATGCTCCGCTCCGCTCTCTGCGACCAGTCCGAGAATAGCAACCTGCCTTCCTTTAAACATCTTCAGGACGTGGAAGCTGTGCACGGCGGCCTTGATATCTACAGGCGCCGAGAGGCAGACTATAGGGACAGGGACGACAACCTCGCTCTCTTTTACCTACCATCGATTGAACGGATAAGAGTGCAAATCGATAACCCCACGATATTCATGTGGCCTGGACAATCTCCACCGAACCCATCGAGACTCACCTCGCTCGACTTGACGCTGTTGCGCGAGTCGCATCTCGGCCAGGTCTTATCTGTCACCCGAGGGCTTCAAAAACTCAATTGGGATTGGTACTACCGCGAGGATATAAGAGATCGTGTTTTCAGGGATATTATTGATTTGGATCAGATCGCAGCGGATCTGTCCCACGTCCAAGACACTTTGACAGACTTGACTATTACGGCAGGATCGGACCCTTACCAATCGGCCCCTTATCCCCCCGAGCTCGCATTCCGTGGGTCTTTCAGGACTTTTAGCGGGCTCCATATGCTTCAAAAACTGGAAGTTCCAATTCCATTTCTGTTTGGATTTTCTCCAGAGGCGCCAAGTACGGTTAGCCTAGGGGAGGCACTTCCACAAAGCATCCAGTGGCTCACAGTCACAGATAGTCTATGTCTTCAAGAAGAATGGGAATGGTCATATGGGGTGGAATATCAGCTATTGAAAGTTATTCAATCATGGCTACAGGACTGGCAGAAATTCACCCCCCATCTCCGAGGATTTTGTTTATCGCTCGGGGTAAACAAGGTGGAGGATTGGGACCCGCCGACGATACAGGGACTGAGAGATATCGGTGCCCAGAACGGTGTTCCGGTTCAAATAATTGAAAAAGAAATGCGCAGGTATTCCGGGACAATGGACTGATGTAGTGTTTCTGCCATGAGTATCTCTTTCGCCCACTATTTAGTAATCAATAACTTCTCATACCGACTCCTATCTTAATCATCAAATGTTCTAACAGCTCCGCATAGCTGAATCTGATTCTGAGTGTCTGGGCCTCCTGCAAGCTCTGCCAGCGTGTAGGGCTCCACCGGCGTGGTTTTATCCATGACCCTGGGCCCCTGGTTTTCAGTGAAGAGATTACACCCCCAGAAGTCCTGTATATCTTTTAGCTGGCGTCTGGAACAGACTTGCTCTTACAAATAACGACCACATACCTCCTCGTCTGTTCCACATGGATCCGTCTGTTTCCACTCTCCTCGATACTTTACCCATGTACCGACCCTCGCTTTTTGATATTTAAGTGGGGTGTCGTTGATTGTATAGTATAGATGAACGGACATTACCTCTGCACAACTACCTTGGTTCGTGTGTTTGGCACTCCGCTTGCCTCTATCTTTCCAGACTATCAGGCATTGCTGAAGACTTCTGGCGACCGGTGTGTTGCCTTTCTCAAATTATAAGAGAACTGTCCCCCTCCCCTTACAGAGGAGGCGAGTATAATCTCCTTTCCCCAGGCCAGGATTCCCATGGCGATAGGCGTTGCGTCCTCACTTGTACCATACTGGATTAAGTCTTTCTCCATTTCATCGGCGGCATCTCGCGCGATTTTCCAGAGCTGCCCGTCGGTCACAGCAGGGCTGCCATCATCTGAATCCCCAACACGATTCTTAAATATTATGTGGCTGGTATATAGCCAACTCCGCGCAGATCCGGGAGTCAGCGCCTTTGGCCAGGTTGTCGCAAGGGAATAGTCGACAGTGACTTTTAGCGGGCCCAGCGGAGCTTTGGGTGCTGAAAGGTCATAAATACCGAAGACAGGGAGGACCGCAATGAAAGCTGCAAGGAATATGAGATACAAATTCCGAATGGATAGGAGGATCATTGTTGAAGACGATTAAGCTGACGTGACCGATATAGAGCTAGACATGTATGAGCCTCTATATGACTTGCTGTTTTGCGAGGACTTTCACTTACACAAGGGCAATGGACAAGGGCTGATAATTCGACCCTCTTTACTTCGCAGTTAGTTTGTTTATATACCAATGCCAGGTATAGGGAGACATTCTAGCACGTAGTGGCCCGCCACGGAGCCTGTTGAGAGGCAGAGGCTTTTTCTTGAAAAGGGGTAATCGTGCCGATAACACCTCATCCTAAATTTCTGCCCCAATTGAATCCGACGAGCGAGGAAGGGATTCAATTTGGCGCTCAGAATATCCTGGCATCTTCCGTTGGGGGCCCGCTAGTCCAGGCGCAGCATGGAAATTGCGTAAAAAAATCATGATAACGAGCCTGGGTATCACGAATTCCTGACTCTTACAAGATGTTGCCCCTGCCTGGATTAATTTGCCGTACGGACAGCGGAATTTCGTGTCTCAGTTAGTCTTGGTAGTCTGGACCTAGCTTCAATATAGATCTTGTAATATAAGAGCGTTGTGTCCGAGTAGATAGTTGGAGTCCGCCGTGGTCAAACTACACCTATTCTGGATAGAGGCTTGGAGCGACGGATCTGCCGGCTCGCGTATTTACTACTAGTTGGTGATATTGTTGTGATATGAGGCTGGTGCAGATCAGGAACCAAGCCGCACCGTCGGAATTAGCTCCGAAGTGTCTATACAGACGACCAAGTTGATTTCCAATCAACTTGGCTAATTGTTGTATATATAGGCTCATGTATCCCTCTGAGATAATAAGATAACACACACCTCTGAATAACAATAGCTGTGATCAGCGGCGACGCAGATAACGGAACCGCCTTATTTTAGGCTTTGGAACAACGCGCAAATGATAGTGGCCTGGGCGTCCTGGGCGTAGAGCCACCTACCGGTTTCGGCCGTCGTCTCGCAGAAGTAATCGTTGTAGATCTGTGTTCACAGCGGGATTTATCGACGTCCCCAAACGAGTCCGAAAATCTATCACGGCAGCTAAAGGTACGCCAGCGCTGATCGTCCTTCCGGGGCCGCTTTGGCCACCCAGACAATCTGGTAGTGGCATAGAAAGAGGTCACGCGGACGCCGATGGTTAACGCGCCCCTGGGGTGGGACGCGGCCGATCGATTAATACGAATGGTATTTAATATTAGGTCGCCTGCGGTCCTGATAGGAATTAAACATCAGTTACTTTATCTACGAACAGGGCGGAGTACAGCGCCCGGTGTCTTTACCCGCGACACCGCGGGGGCCTTTGCGGCAAGGATCTGGCATGATATAAACAAGCACGCATCGCGCGTCGGACTAGTGCTCAGCTATTAGACGATCTATAACCACCGCCAGCGACGCCAGCAGGAAGAATATCCCGACGCGGTGGGCCAAATAGTTGAAGATATTCTGTCGCAGCTCCCACATCCCAAGCCCGACCGGGGACAGGTTGTAGAGAAGGTAAAGAAGTGGAGCAGGCGGGCATAGCCCTGGGTCCAACTGGTTCGCATCGCGGGCTCCCCCAATATCTTGTGTTTCCTCCCGCAAGGCGTGCGACATTTCCCGAAAAAGAATAAATAGTGGATGACCGACTACTGACGATTAAAGAAGGCCCAGTTCGATATAATAGAGTGAATATTCCGGAAACATCGCGCCCCGTTACTTGAATCTATGCCGGAGGATTTCTTCGAGATATTTCTTTGCCGCCGACTGCCTGAAGCTCGATTCGTCATTGAGGGATGGAGCGATGAGGAGATTCTTAGCATTCGGCCAAGTTTGATCATGCATTTGAACATGTCGCGACCGGCTAAGTGCCCTTGATTATTGTTAAAACTGTCTGCTCTCTGCTTTATGTATCAGTCTTTCTGTGTTTTAGGTTTTCCCCCAAAAAGTTATTCCTGATGACATTGTTGACAGACAGGTGGGCAAACATGTTGATCTCTAGGGCCTAACTAGGACTACTCATTGGTGCAGGATAGCGCTAGCAAGCAGGGCAAAAGAAAGGAAATTGGCTTGGTCAAAGGAATGTCGATAAGCGGGTTCGGACGCCCGAATTCGACTTGAGATCGACAAGACCTTTAGTACCCCACTAGACTACCAGAGCCTACAGGATTTCGCCCCCTGGATATATCTCTGCTTATCCAAAACCTTTTGCGTGTCGGATATACAATGTTCCTGTTGTTGTTTGTGGCAAAATGACTTGATTGATTCGACAAGAAAACAATATGTCAACAGAAATCGGTATTTCTCGTACACACCAAGGTACTGGTTACAAAACGAATGAATGAGGGTCTGAATTCTTGAACTATCTGTAATATCTGGCTACTTAAGTATTTCCATCTGTGTCTTTTGAACACGCAATGTTCCATATAGTTGAAACATGATCGTGAGGAGCGATGGCTGATCATACGGATCTTTCTATCTCCGGTATCCGATCATTTTGGTTGACAATAAGAATAAAATAAGGTTTAGATATCTCTATATAAGGAATTCTGTATGAGAGAAAAAGGGTAGCTAAGGAATTTCCCTATGATGAATTTTAAGGAAATTTATATGGGAAAATAAATGGTTCAGAATTTTCATTCCTTATATCAAGGAAAATCCTTATATAGGGTATCCTTATGAATAGGTTTTACTGTATCCCGCTGTTTTGATGGAGGGGTTCATATAGACGCCCCGTGGCTTTGGTACACGCACTTCAGAAAGAGTGAAACCGGAAGAACCCGGAAGGAAGCAAATATGAATAGGACTAAGGAATCATAATCCTGATATCAAGAGAACCAAGATAGGCCCCCGGGATTGCCAGGGTTCTATATGAATGATCCCAATGCCGAATATGAGGGCATTTTCTACTAGTTTTAAATTGTGCAATGGAATACCTCTTTCCGGTTGTTTTTTTTTTTTTTAAGAGGCTTTTGATCATTGAAGCATTCGGGTGGTGGTTGGTAATGTCCATGCTAATTCTAGAATGGTATCCTACAGCAAGGAGTCAAACGGAGGCTTTTTACGCCAATCCTTGTACATATGTTCACTTAGAAGCTTGCAAAGCCCTTGCTTAGTGCTCCACTGGTATGGTATGTTTGATATGCGACTATTCCTTTGTCCTTCATTCTCTCAATCAATACTTCAGTAAGGGGGCCTGTCAACCGGATTGAATCTTGGCCCCAATTCTTTTTTTTTTTTTTTTTTTTTTTTGGAAGGATAACATCCACTCGGGTATTTAATGACCTTATACTAGCAAGTTTTCTATGGAGCCATTGCATTTTATATTAAACATTTTTTTTTTCATCCAAAGCAAAATCGTCAATCCCAATTTCGCAGAAATATGACAGTAGATGACAGCCTGAGTCCGGCTGGGGTGGCCACCCCCCATTCGAGTGGAATTAGGGTCGTCGTTGTTGGTCTCGGAATCGCGGGTCTCACCACAGCTATCGAGTGCCATCGCAAAGGACATACGGTGATTGCCCTGGAGAAAAGCCCGGTGATTCGAGTGCTCGGTAAACCCCTCCCCCCCTACTGGCTAGGGAAGAGAATCAAATGTATGTTTGCTAACACTGCGCAGGGGACAGCCTTGGGCTTGGGAGCAACGCAACCAACGTCCTAGAAAAATGGGCAGATGGAAAAATTCTTCAGCAGTTAAAGAGCCTAGCAGATGATATCTCGATCTTTGAGGCCCTTGATTCTGCTGGCAAACTGTATGCCAAGGATGACGCGAAAGGGTTTGGAGCTGACAACGGCATGATCATCAATCGCGGAAGTCTTGCCACCACACTCCATGAGTATGCTAAGATGCTGGAGATTGACATTCGATTTGGTGCGGCTGTCACTGGACACTGGGAGGATGAAAGCGCCGCCGGTGTTATTATTAATGGCGAGCAACGCCTCGTGGCTGACTGCGTGATTGGCTGCGACGGAATACATAGCAAAACGCGAGAAGCAGTGTTGACTAAAGAGCCTACCGCAGTCCCATCCGGCCAGGCTGTCTTCCGGGCCTCCTTTGACTCCACATCTGTATGCAATGATCCCAATGCTAGGTGGATCCTGGCAGAGAAGGGTGTCCGGGATAGGTTGTCGCAATATATGGCAGAAGGTGGCCTCGCTCTGTCTCTGGCCACGGGAAAG
This sequence comes from Aspergillus nanangensis, assembly GCA_015844325.1. NCBI lineage: Eukaryota > Fungi > Ascomycota > Eurotiomycetes > Eurotiales > Aspergillaceae > Aspergillus > Aspergillus nanangensis. The sequence continues at coordinate 24,170 of VCAU01000118.1, read as the reverse complement.
CGTGGCCAGAACATTACATGGCAGCTGTGGCATGAGGTACGTTGTTTGCAAATACACCGGAAGAGGTGGTTGGAGGAGCCAAAAAAAAATTAATACTAAATGTGATTGACACCCAAACAGGACAACCATAACGCCAATGAATTGTGGTCCGAACACAACAGTGCGAAGCTGGAGAACGCCCTGGGGATGATACGCCACTGGCCTATTTACTCGAAAGTGGTCCCAATTCTTCGACATACGCCGAAAGAAGCCCTTACCGACTTCAAATTGGTGAACCGGGCTGCGTTGCCAACATGGATCTCTCATGCGGGACGAATAATTATCATCGGGGATGCAGCACACCCTGTCTTACCAATTGTGGGTCAAGGTGGCGGACAAGGTATTGAAGATGCTGCGACAGTGGCAATATGTCTGCAGCTTGCAGGGAAAACTCATATATCGCTTGCACTTCAGGCAGTGGAAAGGCTGCGATATGCGCGCACTAGCATCATCCAATCCAGTGGGCCGAAGATCTATGCCGGGGTGCGTAACCCAGATTGGAAGGCAATTGAGAAAGATCCATCGTTGATTATGCTACCAAGGCCAAAGTGGATTTTTGGTTATGATGTCCCGCGAGATGTCTACGAGCAGTTTCCGCTGGTCAAGAGAGCTATCGAGGAAGGAAGCTCCTATACGCCCAAGAATATCCCGCCGGGGGGGAGGTACGAGTTTCTACATGATTTTAAGGAATAGAAGAAATATCTACCAATGCTACTGAAATTCAGTAGAGCATATAAAGGTAAAGCTATTAATTAGTGGAAATGAGATCGTGGTTGAAATTTAGAGGTACATAAAACAATGCAATGTAGGTAGAATATTTCAAAAAGCTCAGGTATGTATTCAGTGCATTCTCGCACCGAGAAACAGATAGGGATGTAAGAAGGAGATGATTCATTAGAACGTTGATATCTGGCCTGTCGGAACATGAAAGCAACAAATGAAAATGCACCCGACATCCCTATCCCAACTTCTGTGTACGCAACGAGGTGAGACAGTTTGTTGGCAAGGTATGTGGAAATGAAGTATGGCCCCTTGCATGCGGTTGAAAGAGCCTGCCTACCGGGTTGAGATTATTTATGCAGGATATGCACCACCTGCAGTTTGGCTTGATAGAATCATTATGTCTCTCCTAGGACCTCATGTATCTAATGCGCCGCCAGCCTATATCCGCCAATGAAGTAAACAACATCACATCATCTAGAACAAGAACAAGAACTACCAAGTCCATGGAAGTTATATTACCGTAAGACCCCAATAATGGGTGCTGATCGTAGTTCATACTATTGGGAATATTCATTTATCCTCTACCAAAATGACGATTGCAAACACGCCAGCGGAGCTTCTAGCCTCGTCGATCTCTACCCTCGCGAGCAGATATGCTGAGAAGGTCCAGGCCGGGGAGAATGCCGATACTGAGATCGCGTCTATTGTGTCCGCCTGCAAGGACCTCGATGCTTTGGTCACTCCTCCTGAAAGCTGGAATGATCGGATGGCCATGTCATACACTATTAGCACAGCCATTGCTTTGCTCTTGAATTGGGATGTTTTTCAGATCCTCGCTGCCCAGGCAAAACCAACCTCCTTGGAGACACTTGCAACAAGCTGTGGATGCTCCAAGTCACTTTTAAGTATTTGATCCCTACTGAGCTTCAGCTTTTAACACTAATGAGCTCTGGCGTGTTTGTGTAGGGTGTGCTCTGAGGGAAGCTGTGGCCCATCGCATGTTGGATGAATTATCCCCCGAGACCTACGCTCTTAACAGCCGATCCTCTTGTCTATTAGACGAGAACAAGGCGGCATGGATCCATTACCTGTAAGTGGTGATAGTGTTCAACGCACCCGAAGAAGAGGCTGATTCTGCGTCAGGACCGATATTGGGTTGGTGACCGCTGCGTATCTACCAAAATACGTGAAATCGATCAATGGGAAGATACCAGAGCATTCCCACCGGATAGCGTTACAGATGGCATTTAATGGTAGGACGCCCGAACCTATTCTCAGTCACATATTTAGGTAGTTTTATGATTAACAAACCCCCCCCCCCCCCTTTTTTTTTTTTTCTTTCTAGTGGACGAAACATTCTACGAATTTCTCCATCGGAAGGACCCCAAGCGTGGAGTGAATTTCGACAAAGCCATGCAGCGACACATAAAGGGAGACGCCCAGGCGTCAATAGAGTCAGTCTTCGATTTCAGTATCCTGAGACCAGGAGCAGTAGTGGTGGATGTCGGGGGTGGGAAAGGCCATCATTGCATCCGAATCGCCAAGAAACATCCACATCTGTCTTTCATCATTCAGGATTATGAAGCGAATGGCCCCAGCGATGGCGAGGATACTCTGCCCGAAGCCTTAGCTCGACGCGTGAGATGGCAAAGGCACAATTTCCACCATAAGCAGCCCATGGATGGAGCCGACGTTTACCTGCTGAGCAATATACTGATGGACAACACTGTTAGGTATGAATAATCTTCCCTCTCCTCTTGCTACTCGTGCTGGAATTCTGAGGTCTTCCCTTTTCTTTATTAGTGATTGCAACCGCATACTGACAAACATCGTCGATGCCATGGTACCAAACCATTCGGTTCTCCTGGTGGATGACGCTATTGACACTTTGTCCGAGGACTCTCACTCCGCTTACTCTAGTTCTATGAATCTACACATGTTATCCTGCTTTGGGACTCTATTTCGGACGCAAGAGGATTGGCTGATGCTTTTCTCCGAGGTTGCGGGGGGGAAACTTTCTATTGTCTCTTCATGGATGATTGACGCGGGACGGATGATTTTTGCATTGCGGCGAAAGTTTTGAGCCATAAGTTGGTTGGAAAAAGTCGAATAGAGAAAAAAGTGATTAAAATGCTTTAAGCTCCCTCTGAGTGGTAGACATATGACAGAATAGATACCTGGTTCGTATATCTTGCTCCTAGACAAACCTATCATGCCGTTTCGTTCTCTTGTTCTTGCCGGGGTTGACACTCGATGTCCGCGAAAGTCAGATACCTAGGGGCTGATAAAGCTGGCATCGTCACAGGAAATTCTTTTCGGGCTGCTCTACTTTCTACCGTGCAGTAGAAAGGGATTGGCGTCTTCTGAGGAACAAATTCCTCATGCAGAGCCTTGTAAACTATGCGCGCCACATCAATGAACACCTGGATACAAAGCATGTAAGGAAACAGAATGTCTAACATCGTCATCAGATCGACAAAGACATCCCGGAAAGACCCTTGCTGATTTTAATTCCTCGGCCTTCTGATACATAATGAGACGGAGCTGAGAATGTGCTGACATGGAAAGGCATTACAAGTGTTGGCTGTTATAAGTGGAAAAAAAAAAAAAAAAAGACCACCATAGTCTATAGACACCCCCATTTGCCGTTCGATAGCAGAAGCCGTATACTCTTCTCCTTTATTGCTGAACATGAGTTTGACTACAGATGAAGCAGGGCGCAAAAGCATCTGTTTATTCCCAGCAATCGTTACAAATACCAAATCTGCGAACAAGCCCGGGATGCAGAAGGTGGCACTCGATCCGATCTTATGCCGTGATCTCAACGACCATGACCGGTTCCAGAATAGGGGTGAACTACAACTCCTGCTGTCTACGGCGTGGACAATTGTTCTTCATAGATTTGCTGAGGCCAACCCTGTGCACTTTGCCGTGGTGGTCGACATAAAGCGCAAAAAATTATGCGAAAGTTGGAGCGTGGAAGTGCGGCCCCGAAGTTTGGTTTCTTCGTTGCTGGATTTGGAAAGCTGGACAATTTCAACCCTTTCTAGACCATCATACCACACATTCAATACTGCAGTCTTCATTAGAGACGAGTATCTAACAGAGTCTGAGGTACCGTAACCCCCATCACCAAGTGTTCACGGCGACTATGATTAACCACCTGGTTAGATGTCTGACGTCAACATCGTTGCACACACAAACAAGTCCCAGATTACTGTAAACCTCGTCTACCGCTGCCGACATCTATCTGCATTTCACGCCGAGAATCTGATGAGTTCTTTCTCTTGCGCCATGCAGTCCGTCCTCCGTGAGCCCCATCAACCACTGGGAAAGATATCACTCTGCAGCCTGGCCCAGCAACAGCAGATCTCACGGTGGCAGAATCAACCTCTAAAAGAGGACTCGAAGACAGCGATGTGGCACCGACTGGCAGAATTTTCGGCACGACAGCCTCTCTCACCCGCAGTCCAGAGCACCAGTGGCTACCTCACATATGCCGACCTAGACGAACTATCTTCTCGCATGGCCGTTTGCCTACAAGACAAGCACAGAGTAAAACCCGGGGACATGGTGCTTCTCTGTGTCCAAAAGACCCCCTGGGCGATCGTCGCCATGCTGGCCATTAACAAGACCGGCGGATGCTTCGTTCCCTGCGACCCGACACATCCCGTCGCCCGTCGACAGGTAATGGCGACTCGTTGTCAAGCCCGCCTCGCAGTGGTGTCTCCAGGGTACGAGGACTTGCTTGCGAGAATCGTGCCGGAAATCTCTATCAATCCCGAACCAGCGATGACGGAATGGCGAGAAAGCTTCGTGCCAGGCGACGACAACCGCACACACAGGCCTATCTTCAGCCCGTCAGCCCCTGCATACTGCTTCTTCACCTCGGGCAGCACGGGGGAGCCAAAGGGATGTATTGGCTCGCACAGTGCTCTCGCCGCGTTAGCACACCAGGTGCCCGCCTTGCGCATGAGCACGGAAAGCCGGGTGCTCCAGTTCGCCAAGTTCGGGTTTGGGATCTCCTTCATCGAGATTTTTTGCACGCTTGCTGCAGGAGGAACTGTGTGTATTTTGTCGGATGGCGAGCGCCTGGATGCACTGCCGGATGCTATGAATCAAATGCGGGTGAACTGGGCTCTGCTCACACCGACCGTCACGCAGTCATTGGTGCCGGAGCAGATCCCCGGACTGGGAATGCTTTTCCTCGGAGGCGAGGCACCAGACGATGGTCTTATTTTGCGGTGGAAGGACAAGGTGTCGCTGTTTCAGGTGTTTGGCACGACGGAGATGGCAGGTGTCACGCTGGTGTCTTCGCGGATTACGTCGCCGGCGCAGCGCAAGACAGTAGGTTTCGGAGCCAATGCTCGGGTATGGTTGTGCGATGTATCAGAGGAAGAAGAAAATAATGCGGGAAACCTGTCGCTGGCTCCTATTGGTGCTGTTGGTGAGCTCGTCATCGGGGGGCCGAGTTTGGGAGCAGGATATCTGGGAGATCCACAGCGCACCCACGCACTGTTTCTAGAGCTGCCAACTTCAGTAGTTGCTGGTTTTTCTTCAAACCTGCAGCGAGTATATAAGACGGGAGACTTGGTGCGATACAACCACGATGGGTCGCTCAGCTATATTGGACGTCGAGGGACACAGGTGAAGCTTCGGGGACAACGGCTTGAGCTGGAAGAGGTGGAGTGCCATATTATCCGTTTGCTCGCTGGTACTAAGACATGGACGGGGGCACTTCGCGTCATCGCCCTCGTCATCGATCCATCGGGACAGGATCAAACGCAAGTCGACCGGTGTACCCTGGCGGCATTTATTCTGATGCCCCAAGCAAGCCGTGAGCCTCGCACTAGCAGTAATGGGACACTGGAATTCTTGAAGCTGCGGGAACAAGACCATAGGGATCTCGATATGGTGCAGGAGAAGCTGCGCGACACGCTGCCCCCCTTTATGGTGCCGCAGATCTTTCTGGCGTTGGTGGATGTGCCCCGGACGGCGACAGGAAAGGTCGATCGGAATCGCATCCAACGGCAAATAAACGCCCTGCCATATCAAGATCTACAACACCTGGCGGGACGACGAGTCCAAATGCTCCGAGCACAGACGGACATTGAGCTCAAGGTACATGCATTGATCTGTGATGTCCTTCAGATCCAGCCCGAGGATGTGAGCATGTTAGACGATTTCTTCCAGCTTGGGGGCAATTCCATGACAGCAATAACGCTGGTGAGTGCAGCGAAAAAGCAGGAAGCTCTGAAACTGGCTGTCGCGGATGTGTTTAAACATCCTGTTCTGGCGGATCTGGCACGAAGCGCCAAAGAAACTAGCAAAGTTTCGACGGTGCAGATTGCCACACAGAGGCCTTTTATGATGCTGGATGAGGAATCGCTTGATCTCAATGAGCTGAAGCAGACAGTTGTGACCCAATGCAATATCGGTCTATCTTCTCTCGAGGACGCATATCCCTGCACCCCGTTGCAGGAAGGCATGATGGCTTTGACAGAACAGCGTCGATTTTCCTATCGCGCAAAAGTGCAATGCCACTTGCAGCCAGAGATTGATCTCAGTCAATTCCGACGGGCATGGGAGAGGGTGGTGGTGCGGAATGAGATTCTTCGCACGCGACTGGTGTCGGTGTCTTCCCAGGGCGTTTGGCAAGTGGTGCTAAGGGGATCATTTGCTTGGGATGACACGGAAAGCCAGGCGGACGAGGCACCCATGGGCTTAGGAGCAAAGCTGGTTCGCGGGGTCATTATTAGCACAAGGTCAAAGGGGACGTTCTTCATCCTGACCATCCACCATGCGATATGTGATCTGTGGGCGATCCGCCTACTCCTGGATCAAGTATGGCGGGAATACACCAATGTTCATGCGGGGACTGGATCAGCTGCTCCAAATCGATTTTCTCAGTTTGTCCGATACGTGCGCCGGATGCGCAACGATCCTGCTTCGGAGGCCTACTGGAAGGGTCAGTTTGCTGGCCTCGACTCCCAGGTCTTTCCGGAGCTACCGCAGCCGAACTTCATACCAAGTCCAGATGACGAGATACAGCATCAGATCTCTCTCCCGGTACGGATTTCAGAGACCAGCACGCTGTCGAACTACATCCGGCTCGCGTGGGCCATGGTGATCTCACATTATACCGCGACGGATGATGTGGTGTTTGGCGAGATCCTGAATGGGCGCGGAGCCATAATGTCTGAACATGGAGAAGACGCTGTCGAGCACATCGTGGGTCCTACCCTTGTGAGCGTCCCTAGGCGAGTTGAACTTGACTATGAGATGTCTGTGTCTGAGGCATTGTCCAGAATCCAAGAGCAACGGACCGAGATGATCCCATTTGAGCAGGTTGGCCTGCAGTATATTCAGCGATACAGCCCCGAGACCGAGGTGGCATGTATGTTCCAGAGTCACATCGTTGTGCAGTCGGCATGGAACCCACCAGGTCAGATCTTCCAGAGTGTGCAGGCTGGAGCCAGCATTACCGGGGGGTTTGCTTCGTATGCCATCGGGCTTGAATGTCGGCTCAGCATGAACGAGAGCCGCCTTGGTCTGACAGCATGCTTTGATAGCCGAGTAGTGTCACGACCACACATGCAGCGGCTATTAAACCATCTACATATGGTTCTGGAGAGTATGATCCAGGATCCTTATCAGCGGCTCAAATCAGTGCCCAGGGTCAGCTCCCAAGACCTGGACCGGATATACACTTGGAATGTCGGGATACCAACGAATATCTGTGGGAATGTGCACGAATCCATCCGGGCACAAGCAAGGAAGACACCGCTGGCGCCAGCTATAGACGCCTGGGATGGAAAGTTGAATTTCAATGAACTTGAACATCACTCTAACCAGGCCGCCCTCGAGCTGCAGCGCCGTGGACTTGTTCCGGGAGACTTTGTTCCGCTGCTTTTCGAAAGGAGTATGTGGACGCCCGTGGCGATGATTGCAGTGAATAAGGCGGGTGCGGCATTCGTCCCTATGGATACAGAACAGCCATTGCCGCGTCTCCAGGCCATGGCAAAGCAAGTCAAATGCACGGTAATTGTGTGCTCAGATTCGATGAGATCGATGGCCTGCCAAGTCACCCCTGCAGCGACAGTCATACCTTTCTCCAATGTCAGATCCAGCGGCCTAAGACACTGTCCGTTAGAACTGCAGCAATTACCCACGGTCACTGCGCATGGTGCAATGTATGCAGCTTTTACCTCCGGGTCGACAGGCACGCCCAAAGGGGTCGTCATTGAGCACGGATCCTACTGTGTCGCAGCCCAGGAGTACAATAAGCAGACGCTCATCGACCGGCATTCGCGGGTACTACAGTTTGCCTCGTACAGCTTTGATGCCCACATTGGCGAGACAATCAGCACCTTGATGGCCGGGGCATGTGTGTGTATTCCATCAGACCAAGACCGGCAAAACGCCCTTGCACAAGCTGCGTCCTCCATGCAGATCACGCATGCAATGCTCACCCCGGCCGTTGCTCGACTGATTCGGCGGGAAGAGATGCCCTCGTTGAGGACCTTGACTCTGATGGGGGAAGCGATGCGGCCATCTGACTACGCCTACTGGGCCGAGAAGGTCCGTCTCTTTAACGGATATGGACCGACCGAGTGCACCGTGGCCATTTCCTGCCGGGAGTATCGACCGGGCGATGCCGTGCAAGATATTGGCTGGCCGCGCGCTGCTGGGGTTTGGATCACAGACCCTCGCGACTACCACCAGCTTATGCCCATGGGTGCTGTCGGGGAGCTGCTCTTGGAAGGGCCCCCGGTGGCGAGAGGATACCTGAACAACCCTGAGCAGACGGCAAAAGCGTTCATTTCCCGGCCCAGATGGAGGCCGGATATCGGCCACGCGCATCGGATATACCGGACCGGCGACCTGGTTCGATACACCGAGGATAAGTCGCTGCAGTATGTGGGTCGAATCGGGGACCAGATGAAAATCCGTGGCCAGAGAATCGAACGGGGCGAAGTTGAATCTCAGCTGCGACGATTCTGGCTTCCCACTGGAGTCGAAATGGCGGTTGATGCCGTCCTAGCAGGGGATAATAGGGATCGTGTGTGTCTGGTGGCGTTTATAGAGCACAATAGGAAGAAGGTAGATGGGACGGACCAAGGTCTCTGCCAATCGATGCTCACTTCGCCGGACGGAGACTTCTCGTTGCAGGTCATCAGGGTAGAGACCCAGCTTCAACAGCATCTGCCTCGATTTATGGTGCCGGTGATATTTGTGCCAATCTACCGCTTGCCGCACATGCTGAGTGGGAAGATCGATCGACCACGCCTCAAAAGAGAGCTGCAGGCATATACTTGGGAGGAGCTGCGCCAGTTCTTTCCGGCTGCTGCGCCCACTCGGCCGCCCTCGACGGATCAGGAACGCGCTTTGCAAGACGTTTGGGCTCATGTCCTTCAAGTCCCAGCCTCTCGCATCGGGGTGGATGACAACTTCTTCCACATTGGGGGCGATTCAGTCACCGGCATGCAGGCAGTGGCACAGGCTCGAACAAAGCATTTGGACCACTCGCTGGCGGACATCTTCCGGTACAAAACCATTGCAGAGATCCTTAGCCATACATCTAGCGCCTCCAAGACCGGAGCAGATCTAGCGAATGATATAGGTGGCCCGGTTCAGCTATTAGGGGGCAGGGACGCGCTGGAGCAGCTCGATGTGTCGAAAGAGGAGATAGAGGATATCTACCCCTGTGCCCCAGTCCAGCAGGGGATTCTGCTGGTCCAGGCCCGAAAACCAGCGTTTTATCACGTCGCGTTTTCGTGGGAGGTGACAAATTCCACCGTTGAGAAGACTGGTAGGGCCATTGAGCAGATAATCGCGCGACATGCCATATTTCGCACCTGTTTTCTTCAGCCTGGGTCCAATAGCTCATCTTTCTTTCAAGTTGTTCTTCGTTGTAGAAAACAGGAGATTCCTATTCGAGCCTTGTCTGATGAGATACATCAATTTCCAGGGGATTTTCAGCCCTCTGCCCGCGTTTCTTCACGGTTCTCAATCTACTATAATCATGGAAATACATCCATATTTGTTCGTCTGGATATCAGCCACGCACTGTGGGATGGGGGGCCAATAATGGTGGTCCAACGTGAGCTGGACCTTGGATCTCAGGGCCAATTAATTCGATACCCAGAGCCTTCTCTGTATCGCAACTATATTGCATACATTGCGAGACAGGACCAAGAGGCAGCTGCGGGGTTCTGGACCACACACCTGAAAGATATGGCCGCATGTCATTTCCCTTCGCTACTGACATCGGACCTGCGAGGACCAGATACGCCTGAGGATCTCAATTTTGAACTGCGCGACTATGCTGCCATCAGGCCATACTGCCGACGTATCAACGTCACCGTGCCCAATTTTTTCTGCCTAGTCTGGGCGATGGTGCTGCGCTGTGTCACACTGAAAGACCAAATCTGCTTCGGCAACCTAGTCTCAGGCCGAGACCTGCCTCTAGATGACGTCCTGAACATCGCCGGGCCGATGATCAACCTGTTGCCGTGTCGAATCGACCTAAGCAACGGCAAAGTCGCCGAAATCCTCCAGCAAATCTACAGCGATTACGCAGCGAGCCTCTCCCACCAGACCTTTCCCATTGCCAACCTCCGGAGTCCCTGTGGCCGCTCGCCCATGGCGCAATTTGATACCCAGCTATCCATCCGACGAGCCGATTCCACCAACGACACACGCAACGTTCATCTCTGCAACATCCAATCGTGGGATCCGCACGAATCGCGCGTGAATTGCTATGTCATTCTCGAAGATACCCGAACGCAAGTCAACATCCGATACTGGAAGTCCACAATGTCAACTGAGCAAGCGGCCTTGGTGCGAACGTGCTTTTGCAGCGCAGTTTCGCAGCTTCTAGACGGTGAGAATGCCCGTGTCGCGGACCTGGCTCTTATCAGCGCCGTGCAACGAGCCCGCATATGGGGGTTCTTGTCCTCGTCGGAGACGATAGTGGAGCCTCTGGAGCGGATTTGGGCGGAGGTGTTGAACAGGGCGCAAACACAGATTGGGGGAAATGATGACTTTTTCCGGCTGGGAGGTGACTCTATATTGGCTGTTCGCATGGTTTCTCTGGCGAGGAAAGGGGGGATTGATATTCGTGTGGCGGATGTCTTTAAGTTTTCGACGATTTATAAATTGGCTCGACTGTTACAGACACAGGCACAGACTGCGGAGGGGGAATGATTTGGTGATGTTGGAAATAGTCCCCTGGTATTTGGGTAGATATAATCAATACATCTTTTTCATGTTGGCTCCAGGGAGGTAAATCTCAAATCCAGAGTATTTTGACTGTTACTTATAAACTTCCTAATTCAGCCGCACCGGCAAATCTAGATAGGCCTGCAACTCAATCTCAAATACTAACAATAACACCTCATTTTACTAAGTTCTTAGTGGTAGTATATGGTCATATACGGCCCAGTCTTCGCAGAGTACGAAAACGAAAGAAACGCCTGGTGGTGAGTAACTATCTCCAAATCCTCGTCGGGGCTATACGAATGTCAGAAGTGTCAAAGGAAGTACATCATCAGAGCCATGACTTACAAGTATCCTGCCAAAGTATCGACATATTGCCGTCCCTCGACAGGGAAGCCATACCGCTGGAAGAAGGCCGCCAACTTCCTCGCAATCGGCATCTCTGGCATTCCAACGAGCGGGAGATAGGCCTTCACTTTGGGAAGACGATCCCCAGCCTTCATTTCATAATTGAAGAACAAAGGCATTGTAGGTCCATCGCCGGGCTTCGGGGGACGCTCAATCGGCTTGCGTCTGCCCTCAGGGATCTTCAGCTCGTCCCACAACTCTCGCAGTATCCCCAGCCCACTCATGGTGACTTCATCGTTGAGCCGACCTCCCATCGTCCAATGCGTTATAATCCGCTCAAACGAGACATGCAGATCGAACAGGTACACCTTGAATCGCGCGCGCTGTAGATCTACTAGATCACAGGCGATGTAACTGACCTGGGTAGTGGCAGATGTCTGCTCGCGGACGGTCGTCGGACATTGAGTTCGAAGGTATGTCTCCAGTGCGGCGGTTGCACTGGTGAATTGGCCCTCCCCGTCGACATGTCGAATGGCATTCAGGCATAGCTCCCAGTTCGGTATGTTGAGGAGAGTGGCCTTCAACATCGGGTAAACGTACAATTTGACGGACATGTTCCCGCCGTCAAGGTCAACGGCAATACATGCCTGAGCCCGAAACTCCATCTTGGGGACGTCATGGTGCTGGCAAATGGCCTCCGCTTCTTCATCCGTCAGCAGGACTTCTTTCTTCAACGCTTCATAGAGATGCGGGTTGAAGCGCACGCCGGCTTGTCGAAATCGGCTTAGTGCATCGTCGATCATGAACCGGTTGAAGGGATCGCTTCTTCCACTGATAGCCCCCGTGCTGGTCGGTTCAAATGTATATCGGAGGCTTGTGCCGGATTTTTGGAAGTTCTGGCTTGGCTCAATGGCTCCTACTCCGCCCAATGGGCAGTTGTAAGAACTCCTTCCCTCGACTGGAAAGGGCCCGAGGAGAGGAATTACATGCAGGGCGTAGAAGCATAAGTGCTGGTATTGTTGGTGAATGGTGTAGTTGCTGCCTTGCTGGAGAAGCTTCCCCAGCAATGGGGCAATTCGTCGCCAGTACTCCTCTTGGTCTATATTCGAAAAGGTCAAGACCTTGCTGAGAGTATCGTATGGGGTCTCTTCGCGGGCGTAAATGGGAATGGTATTCTGGTTTTCCATCTGAGGTTCTATAATGGCCATTCTGGCTGGGGACAAAGCGAATAGGATAGATGATCAGTGGAGAATCGAAAGGTGACCTGAGAATAAATCGATGAGAACAACCATCATGACAAGTTCCACGGGAACTTTGCTCTTGGACATTTGTTTATCATCCCTTCCTTGGTCCCTTGAGGTGTGGCATGGCTTCCTCTTGATTTTAACTGGGGGAATTTGTTTCCGTCCCTGGCTTACGCTTTTCCACGGGTTGTAAGACATATATGCATATATGCCGGCTGAATCTGTGTCACGATTTATTATTTCACATATCCACTATTAATTTCTGGACAATGCCTTAGGACATGTTCTACCTAATTAAGCCTCCTTGTTGTTTCTATTGGCTGGAATCCAGTTCCATACCAAGTCATGAATTCTAAGAGCACGTACTATGTATGAATGTACTATGTACGATGGGCATTCATACCACAGATTGCGTGAGATTTAACAGATAAAATCCTAGCATACCTTGGCTCGTAGATCTATACCTAATATGTTAGTTTATCGACGATAAAATCCGCGGGTCTCATGTTCCAGACTCATCTTTATAGAGTCGGTATGGCATACTACTACGTTCTACAATCATTCTTGATGCACTACTACATTCTCCCATCCTCAACCCCGGTCCATCCATTTACTGTGCGGTAAGGCTTAAGGTATCTGTGGGATACATGCAATGTGGCCCTACCATGGATATAAGAGGCAAACCAACACTTTGGTGCATCTCTACAGTTATGTAGGCATATACAAAACTATCCGCCCTGACTAAAGCAATCGCTACTACACTCGCACACTCGCAGCAATGTTATCACCTGTGGAAGTCGATCTGGAAGCTTATGACATATCGCGAGTTTCGGGATTTCTCCCGGACAAATGCCCCCTAAGAAAGCTACCAGACCCGTATTATGTCCCATGGGAACGCCTAACAGCTCACCTAGAGCCCCTGATTCGGGCTAAACGACTTCAACACGAACTTGATCAAATGCCGGTATTGGGAATCACACGGCTAACATCACAGCCTATGCGCCGAAGAGCGTATGTGTTACTGTCCTTCCTTGCTCAGGCGTATCTATGGGGGGAGGACATACCAAATACTGTGGGTTTATCGTCATCATTCACAAGAAGGTGCTTACCGTTTCTTTTTAAGACCCTTCCACAGGCAATTGCAAAGCCATTGACCGAAGTCTCGACGTTGCTAGAGATCAAGCCATTTGCAACATTTGCCGCCTTCTGCCTCTGGAGTTTCTCCGTTCACTTCGACGACGACATTGGTGGGGACTGCCATAAGTTCCTGGACAATATGTCGATGACATGCTCTTTCACCGGAACAACAGACGAAGCGTGGTTTTTCAACGTGTCAACCGCGATAGAAGCCCGGGGTGGGAGGATCATCCCATCGATATTGAACGCGATTTCCGCCGTCCAGAACAACGACATGCTCACGGTGGAAGGCTTCTTACTCGACTTTACCATCTGTTTGAGGGATCTCTGTGACCTTATCGACAGGATGCATGAAAACTGCCGGCCCTCGGTATTTTATCATCGCATTCGCCCATTCCTATCTGGTACTAGCAATAATAACCCCGCCACGGAAAATTCCAAAGGAGTGTTTTACGTGCAAGCAGAAGACGGCACCGGAGAATGGCACCGGTACAGTGGAGGCAGCAATGCACAAAGCTCCCTTATCCAGCTTTTTGACATAACGCTCGGGATCAATCATGATATTGGCTATAAGACACGATATCTGCGGGTAATAATAAGCCCCCCCCCTTCCCCTTCTCTCTCTCACGGGATTACTCTGGATGCTGAGGAAGATCTTCTAGGAAATGCGCTCTTACATGCCCGCACAGCACAGGCGCTTCCTTGCCCGTATGGAGGAAATATCCAACCTTAGACCGTATGCCTTAAGCCACGGTCCGGGTTCATCCAATATGTGCTCGCTCTATAACTCGGCAGTCCTAGGGCTCAAAAATCTGCGAGATAAGCATATGGCTTTAGTATTTCGGTATATCATTATTCCCCGTGCCAAAGAAAAAGCAGGGAATGGTCTGGCCATTCGACAAAAGGATCTGGTCGGTACTGGAGGGACGGATATGATCCCGTTTCTCAGGGAGACTCGAGATGATACGATGAATGCCGTGCACTTGCCTTATTCGTGAAGCATGCCTAAATTAATGTCTAGAATGGTAGTCCGCGTCTATCGTTCCTTGCAGACTTGTTGCAGGAGCTAATTTACTTTTGTTTGTGGAATTCATCTCCTAATTAGACAAGTATGTCGTGTTATCCTGTGTAACCTTCGTCATACTTCAAGGTATTTATATGGTAGACACAGTGTAATATATCCATGTAGCTTCCTGGAAATAATTGGTGCAGTGAAGGCGAGTCAAGAATGCAATAATCATGTCGTATTATTTCACCATGCAAAGAATCCCTTTTGCAGAAATGAGACATGGTTACATACAGCCTGTCCAGCAACATTGGCATACAGTACATTATGCGTTGTATATGTCGTTTTGGTGGCAGTAGAATCGAGTTACCTAGCTAGATGTCAGACGTGTCATTCAAAAAAAGGGGCTATGCAATAGAGAAGTATGTGTGTGCGAGGGCCAAAGAATCTTCCTTTCCCAACATGTCAAAGTTACCACAAGCAAAAGTGTCATATATAAACCATCATTGTTTCTGTAGTTAGAAAAACCAGTCTGACATTCTTCTAATCACTGACTTTCAAGCATGCTTTCCGTCATGCGACCCAGCACGACAACTCTGTCACTGCTTGTGTTTCTAATAAGCAGTATCCTGTTAGCGACCACTGGCAAAAACTCCATAATTCGATATACGTACTTCCCAATATTGCTGATTATATGCCATTTACAACTCACCAACCCGCCGGTTAACACGGCGAGTAATATATTCGATGGATCATTTGAGGGTACCACACTTTTGAATGGCCTTCAGCAGCTAAACATCCTAGTGCTTACAGGTGTCGATGTCAATGATGAGTCGGGATCAAGTGTGTTTCGGCGTCTCAAGTCTGCTCTAATATATCCTTTCAACGCCCGAGGAGTTGGAACCAAATACCAGATAAAGAATCTGCCGGTTCTATCGTCGTTTATCTGTAAAGAAAAACAGGGCGAATCTGGTCTTTCTTCCTTCCTATCGTCCGCCCGCTATCGATTTGCTATAAGACAGCTGGCTGTGTCGGCTTGGCAGTACCTTCTTGCCGATATTGGATTCTCTCTGTTGAAGAACATCCCCACCGAGAAGAGACTGGAGTATTATGGGCCAGAGGAGGAGTGGATGCCCCAGAGCCTCGATCAATTGAGGGTGCGCATCGAGGCAACTTTGGTATTTTGGGTCACGTTAAAAGCTTTTGCGGAGATCCAGTCCAAGATTGCGACTGCTCTACTCACTGCTGTCGGCGTCACGTCACCACATGACTGGCCACCCTTTTTTGGTAGCTTGAGAGAAGCTTACACATTACGCGGTTTTTGGGGGTGAGTTTCCAACGCTTTTCTATTTTGTTTGGTTTTGTTCCCGATTGAGGTAAACTGATACGAGGGTTTTACTATGACTAGTAAATGGTGGCATCAACAGCTGAGATGGCCATTGACGAGCTACTCAAACTTCATTACTCGCCGAGTCCTCAAGTTGACACGCTCCCCATTGGAACGATACCTAAATAACGCGTTGGTTTTTGCCCAGTCGGGAATTGTCCACGTTTACTTCAATTGGATAAAAGGGGTCCAGGATGGTGATGTTGGATGTATGGCTTTCTACATCTCCTTCGTGGCAGGATATTTTCTGGAAGACCACGTTCAAGGTTTATGGAGAAAGGCATTTGACAGGACATCTGCTCAAGAAAGTAGCTTGTGGTTGCTTGAGAGGTTGGTTGGCGCTTTATGGGTAGCTACGTTCCTGACGATCGTGACACCCTGGTGGGTCTATCCTTTTCTACGACTTTCTAGCTCGTTGAAGATGCCATATAGCTTCGTCGACGTATTCGGCTTTCAAGGGGCGTTGACTGTCGTTTTTATGGGTGCTGCGGCTCTCAGGATAGGTCTTAACGCTGAGCCATAGGCAAATGTGAGTCAATAGCCATAGACTCGGAAGCATATTTTGTTTCGGGTATCTCTGCAATCTGCGCAGCTCTAATCCCCAAGTATATTTGCTCATCGCTATTATAGCAGCAGATATATAACCCGCTTTAGGAGAACTAGGCCTCGAAATGGTGCGGTTCCGGCTCCAACATCTAGAACCTCGAACCGGACCTCGCGGTTCGAGGTTCTATTATTTTCGAATCGCACCGCACCGGGGTTCTATGCGGTTCTATCGCGGGTCGACCCTCATTAAACCGCAGTTGCATAATTTTGCCAAACTTTTCCTTTTTCGGATGGATAAAATGATGATTCATCTTAGCTATTTACTGTTATTAAATCTTGTTTTGGTTATGACATCTACAAATGCTATAACTACGACTGATTTCTTATGAAATCTTATGAAATTTTCTTGTATTAGGTGATTTTATGATCGGATACTGTTAGGCGTGTTTGCTTTGGTGGGTCTTAGGCCATTCATAATTAATTACGATTGGAATGCTCTTTGATGCGATAAATATCGTGAGAACTATATATTTTAACTACGTGCTATATAATCATAGTCCCATGGCCACGAATAAATCTTTAAAAATATTAGCTATGGAATTAAACCGGGTTAGTTCAGGGGCTCTTTGATTGCTTATGATCGAAAGATATTATTTTATTCAACCAATTTATATTACTGATGTAGCCGGCCTGGTTTATTAGCTTTTAATACACCTTCTCTACTTAAATTCTCACCCGACAAACTGATGGCAGACTTCGCTAAAGTTAGGGAGACTTGGGTAGTCATTAATGCGGTCCTTTGCAGTCCTTTGCGGTCTGATGAGGTTCGGCGCGGCTCGAATCTCATAAAACCTTAATATAGTGGAGTATACCACCCAATTACTGTGATGTTTGGGTCTTGGTAATAGAT
The DNA here is from genome assembly GCA_015844325.1 of Aspergillus nanangensis. Lineage (NCBI taxonomy): Eukaryota > Fungi > Ascomycota > Eurotiomycetes > Eurotiales > Aspergillaceae > Aspergillus > Aspergillus nanangensis. The sequence goes on along the minus strand of VCAU01000118.1, from coordinate 6,609 downwards.
CTATCTAAATAGTATGCGACTTTCCCGCTAGTAACTAATTTTCTAAGAATATAAATGATTCTTCTAATTTCAGCTACAAGAATTCTCGGTGTGTTTCCTTACATTTTCTTACAGTCTAATCTAATATCGACTAATTACTATGTTGCAGGATCAGGCCTCTCGGCTGTCGAACAGCTACTTATCATCATTTAATTCATTTCTAGAGGATAATTTTTTGGATAATGTTCCCTTTTCACTATCTGATAAAATCCAGTCGTTTAATTCTAATATTTTACGAAGCCAGCATCCGTCTAATCCTATAGGGAGTAGTTTTATTGGGGTTGCCTCACAATGCCTGTAGCCTCACGTGATATCTACACCGACATTACTGAGGGCCTCTTTCTCCCACAACTGCCTTATGAGAGTCAGTTGCTTGCCTCTGCGGGTAGCTCGTCATCTCTCACGTAGTCAAGTCTTGATTTTGTCCCTCCCGCCTTCCCTCTGTATATAGAACCCACTACAATACAGACACAATGCCTCCCTTCAGGGGAGCGCGGACGGGCCCTATCTGACGCTACGGTCTACGACCGCAGCGACAGGTGACCCGTTATGGCCAAACTACACTCTTCTTGCTCCTCTTGACTGCGTGAGGTCACCAATAAACTGTATATTATCTTCACTTATTCAGTACTTCTGCCTCCTATTCCTGGGACACTTGAACGTGTAGGCCCTCAGAAAAAGAAGATCTATATTCTGTGGACAGAGATAGTGAATGATGAATTTATTATATAGTGATTAAAGACGGAGTATGGAAGTTAGATAAAATAGAATATCTTTAAGAGTAATTATCAGGCAGAGTACTAGAATTATTTTTATCAGGTAACCACGATCTAGAATAGCTCTCTAAAGATAGTATATAAGACTTATTACCATATTTTTAGCTATTCTACAGACTGTCACCGCGGAATATCTTCTATAAACAAACACTTTTCGCAAGAGATCAACTGCTGAAAATTAGTATTCTACTTGCAGGATATTCGAAGATTAATACATAGCTAGATATGTCGAGCATAATATATTTAAAAATATAGTCCCTAGAATATATATTAATATATTATAATCTTCTTAGGCATATCCAGCCTCTTCTAAGAAATTATTTACTTAGCAAGCCTGGATAGAGAGAATAGTTATTTTTATTACAGCCTTGCGATTACTGTTCTAGCTTATTGAGCATCCGCAATTTCGTGTATTGATTAAAATGGCCCGGCTTGCCTCGTCTTTCCCTGAGATTTCCTCCGTATATATAGTCCGCCGACAGCTCTAGGAATTAGTATAAAAATAATAATATACTCTTCTTCAGACCCTTTCTACTGGTGCTAAACTATCTATTGTATTGGACTGCTGGATCTCGCCCTTTTATCAGGCATTTATAGCAGTCACAGGCTATTTTCTTGATACGGACTGGAACTATCGGGAGATACTCCTGGGTTTTAAGTTATTATATGGATCACATACTAGATCTTATCTAAGTACAATTCTCCTAGAGCTGCTCGAAAAACACCAGATTTAGGACCGGGTTTTGACTGTGACCACGGATAATGCGTCTAATAATCTAATATTAATAGATATTCTTTAAAAGTCCCTTCAGTTACTGAAGTTAACTGATTATATTTCTATTATTTATATACTATGTATCGTATATATTATTCAACTCAGTTTAAGGGAGCTTTTTGGTCAGATCGAAGTGAATCTAAAGAATAACAGAGAAGTAACAGAATTGGCTGAGAGAAGTAATAAAACCCGGCAATAGAAGTAGGAGATTATACATATTCTTAATAAGGTAAGATCTAGTTTCTCTTCTAAACTAATTACTAATAGTATATTAGATTCGACAGCTAGCGATATTTATTAATAAAAGCCCTTAACGCCGAGAGAACTTCCTAGATCTTTAGATGAAAGAACCAAAACTTGTACTAATTCAGGATATTTATACGCGGTGGAATTTAACTTATCTTATGTTTTATCGGGCTAAACGGCTGCAGCTTATATTTAATAAGTACTGTTCCTAATACAGATATTCTGGTCTAAAGCTAGAGAAGAAAAAATAATAATCGATTAACTATCTTCTTTTAATTATACAGTCTTTTTTTATATTTACTATCTCTCTTTTAAAAACCCAGGAAGTCACTATTTATAGTGTTTTCGTAATTTATAATATCTTATTTATCTATCTTAAGAAGTCTATAGCACAGCTCACACGAAAAAAGAATAACTGGAAGAAGGTTATATTATCAGTTTTACAGTCTGTAAAATTAAAGCTTTCGGAGTATTATAAATAGACTGATGAGATTAATAATAATCTCTATATAATTAGTACAATCCTAGTATTATAGAATAAGTTGGAGTTCTTCTCTACTAAAGACTGGGAGCCTCATTAGCGCGTGCGATATAGAAAGAGTCTTAAGAAATATCTTGATCTCTATTAATAATGCTATTCAGAGACGCAGTCTACTTTAAATACCTAATCTTTAACGGGGGGGATATCTGATATTGAGATTCTTATAATTTCGGCTGTATCTTTATAGCCACAAATAACTATTTATAATAAGTTTTTACGGTATCTTAGAAGTAGTCAGTAATATTATTTTCTATATTGTTTCTTGTTTATTAATCTTTTCAGATACTTAACTTATGAATCCACGGATATATTAGAGAGACTATTAATATAAGTTTCTTATTCTTGCAAGCCTTGTATGAGATATTCTCATAATACTAGCTAGTAGTTCTGATGTTAAGCGATTATTTAACTCTGCTCGTGATATCTGCTACTATCATCGTGGCTCGCTAAAACCTAAAATAATTCAGAATCTTATACTGTTTATGTGTACAATAAGGTTCGATATAGAATCCGAGAAGTTTTCTTTGATAGAGGAGTATCTTACTACTCAAGAGATATAAATAGTTAGAGAAGAATAAGATAGCTGGAAGGGGCTTAATAGGAAGGATAAGTTTGATCTAATTAGTGATAATAAGAATAAACCTAGAGTAATTGTTTATCGGAGTTTCTAATCCGTTATTAAGCATATACTTGGGAAAAGACCAAGAATTAATAGTTCTCCCGATCAGCATAGAACTTTAGAATTAGATAAGAAGGATAATGAGATATCCCTCCCTGATAATCATAATATATAGACAGAGAGCAGCACTCAAAGACGTTCTTCGGGAAGACTTCTTAAGCGTCCAAGGCGAGACGAAGACTTTGTATATAAAAAGTTATAGATTTAATAAAAATTGAATCTGTTTTTTTTTAACCGGATCTATTATTAAAATCCTACGATGTAGAAGTCTATAATTTATCTGATATTTAGATCAATCTGTAATGGTAATTCACAAAATTACAGTCAGAATTTTTGTAAAATATGTATATCACGAGACTTTCTATATTTATAATAGTTTAGAACCTCCGGCTCGAACTGTACCTCTGTGGTTCGGGTCCAAAGGGAACAGAGCCGCATCGCGGCTCCAAGGTCTAGCACCAAGAACCGCATCTCTTGCGGTGAGGTGCGGGTCGAACCGTGGTTCTCGCGGTTCTATTACGAGGCCTAGGTGGACCCGGTACTAGGGACTAGGAGGCTCCCGTGGTTTGGTTTGGTTTGGTTTGGTTTGGTTTTACGGCCGCGGTTCACCGCCTAAGCACGTGTCCCGCCGTCCCCTACTGGGGCAAAGGCCGCCAGGGGGTAAGCCCTGGGCGTCGCTAACTAGTTCTAGTTCTAGTCTATGTACAGATAAGGGACTTTAGCGCATTAAATAGCTGCTGTAGTCAAGAAGAAGATCCTATGGTTTAGGCGGAAGTTAATACCAGCTGCAGAGGTCCTCCTAAGCACCATGACCTGTCCTACCACTTCTATCTCTTTTTTTTTTTTTTTTTGACCTCAGTCTAGCTGAGGTAGTGGGTGCCGTGTACATATATTCTCAAAGAAACGGGTTTCTGCTAGCCACGTAGCCAGCTCGGTTGCGCCTTTTGGGGTGCCCAACAGGTGGGGGATTATCTCAGAAGGGGACCCTGGAGGTCGGGGTAGGCGCCTCTTTGCGATATTATAAAAGAGGAAGTGGACTACGGTCTTTCTTGTATCGCAACGGCAGAGAAGGTGGGCATCTTCATGGTTAAACTATTTGTGGTAGACTGCAAAGTCTCCATGGCCCGTACGAGCCGCCAGAATCCGTGCCAGTAGTGGTCTTGGGAGTTTTAGCTCTGTAGAATATCTGGGGGAGTTGGTAATCCAGAGGTCTTGATAGGATTGAGGGGCTGTGGACTGCCAGTATTCTTGAAGAGCTGTCGTGATGCCTGTCTTAGCTTGCCGTCTTAGCGAGGCGTATGAATACTTACTTAAAGGAGGGGGATCTATGGTAGCACCCTTCTTTGCAGCTTGATCAGCTGTCTCGTTCTCAGCTATGTGTGTGTGACTAGGGACCCAGCAGACTCGTATGGAGCCACCATTGGTATATGAGAATCTCTCTCGTGCCAGCCAGGTCTGGGCCAGGGCTTGAAAGGAGTCGAAGACCCCCTGGGACGAGCCCGTGAACGGTGAGAGAAGACGCGTGGCCACCTCCAGATTATCTAGACAGACCCAAAGATCGGTGGCAAAGCGAGCTGTGTCTAGTTAAAAGGCTGCTTTGACCCCAGCTAGGGCTGCTTCAGCTTCAGCGTCGAAGACCTCTTTGTTGGGTCCCAGGGGGAAGGAGGACTGTTTAAACAGCTTCCCAGATTGGTAGAGGGCGTATCCGCCGCCTGCTGATTTATTTCCTAGTTTTGAGCCGTCTGTGAAGACCTTTATATCGGTTTGTGGGAGAGAGGTATAGAGTTGCGGGAGGCTCCCGTGATTGTTACTGTTGAAATATCCCGGTTGAGATAATGAGGCTGGGGTCACGTGTATACATATATATCTATATCTCAGGCTACTTATATCCAATATACACACAATCAACAACCATTAATTATATAAATATTATCAAAATATCATATATTAAATAATAGGTTATGAGCCCGGTACTGCTTAACTTATATTGGAAAATACTTTTTATTTCTAAGTTTCCCTATTAAGTGATATCTTCAACTATTAACTGAACTAAGATTGCTTATTTAATACTTCAGTGAAGAGGGCGAATCCTTAGTGATTAAGAGAAAAATTATTTATGCGGAATAGTCTCACGAATCTAATAAGATTACTATTTTACTACAGATGTTCGTCAGACTAAGTATAGCCGACAAGAAGCCCTTATATAAGATAGCGCATTATTACATCGCCGAATCTAATCGTCAGACGAATTATAGTCTGCTAAAGCTTCGTAAAGGACAACCCCTTATTACCCCGCTATAGATATATTATATTTCCAGGGAGATATAAAACGATCTGCTCTCTTTAGTATGCTGAGATAATATTTTTCTCCCATATCCTGATCTTCTTGAAGACGGATAATCTGCCATCCTAACTTATAGTAAGAAAGTATAGATCTTATCACGGACATAATTGGACTGACGAAAAGCTCAATTTGGTTTGCTATCTTCGAAATATTCGCCTTTGGCGCTTCACATAAATCCAAAAGACGAACTTTCTATTACTTTCCCGACATGCAGTCGGAGGGATATATAGAAAACTACCTCTAGAAGAGTGTATACGCCGGGCGCTTGCTATTACGTCTGTTATTGTTAAGTCCTAGTATACCACTAGATACAATCTTTTATGTTAAGCATAATTAGTGCTCTCTAGTCCGTAATAGGGGTTAAGTTACCTCAACTCGATGAATACTGAGATCGGATCTGTACTATTAACCGTAAGTGGTAATAATTTAACCCGATATAATCTCCGGCTAAACAGACCCATAACCTTAACAGAGCAAAGACTATAATATATAGTTAATTGTGTTTGTTTTTTTTTACTTTTTCGAGTTATATAGGCGTCATCTCAAGCCGTGCGAGTTATTAGATAGTGAATATATCCCTCTATTGCATATAACTAGCTTAAGTATGTCTGAGTATTCTTATTCTATCAGCTCTAGTCTACCCAGTGAGATATCAAGCGTGGAATTGTTTGGTCTTGAACCAAGATCTCCCGAGTTATTAAAGGGGACGTCTTCTATCTACTTAATTTGTTTAAGTGGCTCGTCCAGCGCTGAATTCATCAGCGCTAAAAAACCCTGACTTTTAGTATAATAAATTCGGCTAAATTCGAATAAATAGGCTTAAACTTATTCTACTATACTATATCTACTCTTAACAATACCAACGACTGGTCGCAGTAGAATCAGAAAGTTAAGAAGTTTCTTTAACTATCTTCTATAACTAAGAATAGAGCGGCTTTATTTCTGGAAGAAGAAGAGGCGCAGGAATAGTTCTACCACTAGATATTTTACTTATTAATAATCGCGGTAAAGTTAACGTATTCCACAAGCGAGTGGCGTTCCCAAGCGAGCGGCGGAGAACATCCCGATCCCCACCCATGGGTGACATACTAGAGGCTTTATCAACGAAATAATTGCATTTCTATATAAGAACTAATTAGGAACTTGATTAGGACATTGATTCCGCTTATGTCCTATAATACCACAGTTAGTACAGCGCGGAGGCGCCCG